>WNWU01003644.1:0-16707 GCA_012654045.1 Ptyas mucosa | reverse complement strand
TTCTTCTTTTTGCCTTTTTTTACTTCTTTTTTTTTTATTCTTTTTGCTCGTAAAAGTGGATTAGGGTCTTGAAGAACCTGAAGAATTGTTCCATTTCTTTCTTTCTTTTCCTTTCCTTTCCTTTCCTTTGCTTTTTTCTTTTTTTTAACTTCTGATTGTTTTGGGTTTTTTTGGGCCTGGCTTTGGCCTTGCCTTGGTTTTGGCTGATTACTGGACAGAATGAGCAGAAAAGTAGCGACAGTGGGATCCTCTGCTACTACGCCTTCCTTGTCACCATCTGGAGGACAGCAATCAATCCAGACCATGCTTCAGCAGGAGAAAGAGAAGGAAAGGGAGAAAGAGAAAGACATGACAATGCAAATGATTCTTCAAACAGTCCAAAGGATGGAACAACAACTGCTTAAGACAGATCAACAACTACACAAGACAGATGAAAAAGTGGAAAACATTCAGCAAGTGATGCTGAAATATGAAGAGAGATTGCAAAAGCTTGAGAAAAAGGAAGAGCAAAAGGAGGAAAAAATCAAAGATATGGATACAAGATTGGGAGCAGTTGAGCGAGATAGGAGTGGACTGATTGGATGGGAGATGGATAGATCAGAATTCTATCTCAGATTTCAAAATGTGGAAGAAGAAAAGGGAGAGAATTTGGCTGGAATTATGATAGGAATACTGGCTGAAGCACGAGAAATCACCAAGAAGATGATGGAGGACGTGGATGAAATATATTGAGTGTATACCAGATATGCAATGTGTAATAAGTTACCACGAGAAGTACACATAAGATTTACTAAGAAATCAACTAAAGCACAAATACTTCAGATTGCCAGAGAGAAAACCTTGAAGTATAAGGAGAAAGAAATTGTGGGTTTGAAACAAATACCAAGAAAAGTGAGAGAGATGAGAAGAGAATATCAATTTCTGACCAAAATTCTACTTCAAAAAGGCGTGAACTACAGATGGCTAGTACCAGAAGGGTTAGTCTTAACGTGGCAACTTCAAAGATATAGTTTGGATACAATTGATAAAGCAAAAGCATTTTATAAAGATTTTTTGAAAGAGAAGGAAATGGAAATGGAAACCCAAACAAAAGTTGCGCCAGTAGAATTCCGGGAAGAGGAATTGGCAATGATTGAAGCAGTAGAAGGCGCTGTAGGAGGTATTGTGGAATATAAGGAACAACGGGAAGTTAGATCAACTAGAGCAGCAAAACCTACATATAAAGTATGAACATGGAAGAAAGGAAATTAATTTCAATAAATATAAATGGACTTAGCTGTTAAAAGAAAGGTCTTTCATAAATTAGAGAAACTAAAATTTGATATAATCTGTCTACAAGAAGTACATATTAAAAAACAATATGAACAATTATTGATACAACCTAAACTTGGAAAAAAATTTACATCATTGTAAATTTACACCACAATGTAAAATTTACACCACAATGTAAAAAAAGAGGAGTGGTTTTATATATTAGAAATACAATTCCAGCTGAGCAAATATATGCAGATGAAGAAGGCAGAATTTTGATGGTGGAGATAACAGATAATAATATGAAAATCCTTTTAGTAGCAATATATGCTCCAAACAACAATCAAAGTGATTTTTATAGAAAACTACATAAGAAGATAATTGAATTAGAAAATGACAACATATGTATGATGGGTGATTTTAATGGTGTTGTGGATGGAAATTTGGACTATAAAACACATAAAACAGCAAGACATAGTAGAATGATTCTACCGAAGTCCTTTTTTAAGGTGACAGAGGAAATAAATTTAAAAGATGCATGGAGAGATAGAAATGGAAAAAATAGACAATATACTTTTTATTCAGACAGACACTCATCTTGGTCTAGACTAGATATGATATGGACAACAATGGAATTGACTTTGAATATAGAACAAATAGAGATAGAAACAAACATATGGGCAGATCACAATCCTGTGATAGCTACTTGGAAAGGACAGAAAAGAAGATTTAGATGGACTTTAAATAATACGATTTTAAAAGAGAAAGATTTTGTACAGAAAATGGAAAGGGAGCTGGCTTTTTTCTTCAAGGAGAATAAGAAAGAAGAGACATCAACACAAAATATTTGGGACACGATGAAGGCCTATGCAAGAGGTTTAATAATGGACTATACAAGGAAGAGAAATTTGAAGAAAAGACAAACATATAAATTATTGGAAGATGATTATAAGAGATTTGAAAAGGAACTCCAGAATTGCCCACATAAAAAAGAAGTTAAAGTGAAAATGGATACTATAAAGCATAAAATGGACTTACTGGAGAAAGAAGAATTAGCCCAAAAAATTAGAAGTACTAAACAAAACTATTTTGAGAATGCGAACAAACCAGGAAGATGGTTAGCATACAAGTTGAAAAAAGAAAGAGAGTCAAGAAAAATAGCACAGTTAATTGATGACCAGGGGCAAAACAAATTTGCAAATAAAGAGATGGGAAAAATAATACAGGAATATTATAGACAACTTTATGAGAGAGAAAAGATAGAGGAGGAAAGCGTGACAAGATATTTACAGAAAGCAAATTTACCTCAGATTCCCAAAGATGTGGAAGAGATGTTAGAGGGGAATATAATGATGATGGAGTTAACAGAAGCAATTAAGAAACAGAAAAATGGAAAGGCACCAGGGCCAGACGGTTTGCCTGTATAATACTATAGGACATTACAAGATTCTTTAAGTCTCCCATTATTAGAAGTTATGAATGAAGTGATGACAAAAAAGAAAATACCCAAATCATGGACTGAAGCATATATTACATTGATTCACAAAGAAGAAACAGACCCACAACAAATCAAAAACTACAGGCCTATATCCCTGCTGAATTAAGATTATAAAATTTTTGCTTCAATATTGGCAGAAAGACTTAAAAGATATTTAAATAACTTTATACACTCAGACCAAAATGGATTTCTTCCAAAAAGACAGATTAGAGATAATATTAGAATAATTTTGGATACTCTAGAATACTATGAAGCCCATCCTGAAAAACAGATGGCTTTGATATTTTTAGATGCACAAAAAGCTTTTGATAATGTGAATTGGCAATTTATGCTGCTTCAAATGGAACAGATGGGCTTTGGCAGAAAATTTATTCAGGCAATAGAAACTATATACCACAAACAAACGGCAAAAGTAATGATAAACAGAGAATTGACTGATTCTATTGAGATAGAAAAAGGTACCAGACAAGGATGTCCACTGTCCACATTGTTGTTTATATTGACATTAGAAGTCTTAAATAGAAATATTAGAGAAGAAAAAGATATAAAAGGAATGAAAATTCGAAAAGAAGAATATAAATTGCAAGCATTTGCTGATGACCTGGTCTTTATTATTGAAGAACCATTAACATCAATAAATACATTGATAGAGAATATTGGAGAGTTTGGGAAAGTAGCTGGTTTGAAAATTAATAAAGATAAAATGAAGATTTTGACCAAAAATATGTTGACAAAGCAAAAAGAAGAATTGATGGAGATATCAAAGATGCAGGTCACTAATAAAGTTAAATACTTGGGGATATATTTGACAGCAAGGTGTAGTACACTTAAAGAAAATAACTATAATGGGCGTTGGACTTACCTGATACGCCTCTTCTCTATCCAGCTGTCACGGCAGTCAGAAGTGGGTGAGGCATCGGCTGTTGCCCAATAGGACCGAGTCTACTGGAAGCTTAAGCTCCGCCTTCTCTTGCTTGGCTCGTTTTGAGGCGAAGGTTTCCAGCAGACTGGCGTGTCTATAGAGATAACAGAGGAGAAGTGAGAGGAACCCCCTCCCCGACACACACACCCAGGTACCGACCAGGGTGGGGCTGACTGCCATGACAGCTGGATAGAGAAGGGGCATATCAGGTAAGTCTAACGCCCATTCTCCTATTTGGTTGTCACGGCAGTCAGAAGTGGGACATACCAAAGCCACATGTCCTACAGGGAGGGATCAGGTCAGACCCTTTGAAGCACCCTCCTGCTGAAGGCGGCATCCGTGGAAGCGTGGGCGTTCAGCCGGTAATGCTGGATAAAGGGAGTCACTGAGGACCAAGTTGCCGCCTTGCAGATTTCTTCCAGCGGAGCCTGGGTAGCCCACGCCGCGGACGTGGCAGCACTTCTGGTAGAATGTGCCATGATGTATCGAGGAACAGGTAAGGATTGAGCCTCATAAGCCGTCGAAATAGTTGCTCTCAGCCAATGACCAACTGTGGTAGAAGGGATGCGTGCCCCCGTAGAAGATGGCTGGAAGGAAATGAAAAGGGCTTCCGTCCTCCGGAAAGATGAAGTACGGGATAAATATATCTTTAGAGCTCTGTGGACGTCCAGGGTGTGCCAGACTTTTTCCAAGTCATGACGAGGAGACAGACAAAAGTTAGGGAGTACAAGTTCCTGAGACCTGTGAAAGGTGGAATTAATCTTTGGTATGAATGCAGGATCCAAACAGAGCACCACCCTGTCCTTGTGAAATACGCAGAGATCGGAGCGAACAGAAAGTGAGGCGAGTTCCGAGATATGAGGGGCCAAGGTGATGGCCACCAGAAAGGAGACTTTGAAGGACAAGAATTTCAGGTTGACCTCTCAGAGAGGCTCAAAGGGAGGCTTGGTGAGAGCTGTAAGTACCTTGTTAAGGTCCCATGTAGGTTACCTGTGAATGACCGGAGGATGTAGGTTGGTGGTGCCCCTCAAAAAGGCCCGGATAAGAGGGTCCCTGGAGAGAGGAGCTTTAGGTCCGCATTGCAGAACGGAGGATAAAGCCGCAACCTGATGACGGAGGGTATTGGGAGAAAGGCCGGAAGCGAACCCTTCCTGCAGAAAATCCAACAGTTGAACGACCGAAACAGATGAAGGATTGAAACAGCGCCTAGAGCACCAGCAGAGGAAGGACTTCCACGTTGAGTCATAAATACGGGTCGTGGAAGGTTTACGAGCCGCCAAAATGATGGGAATTGCCGCTTGCGAAACGTTAGAGTTAGTCAAACGGAGCCGCTCAACCTCCAGGCGGTCAGATGATAAGACTGAGGGTCCGGGTGGAGCAGATTGCCCTGCTGTAACACAATCTGATTGTCTGGAATCCGCCATGGCGGGGCTACGGATAGCGACACCAGATCCGCAAACCATGGCCTGTGGGGCCAGTAAGGGGCAAGAAGGATGAGTTCCGTCTTTTCCTGCAAGAACTTGCGGACCACTTTGGCGATTAGGGGAATAGGAGGAAATGCATAAAGCAGAAGCCCCTGTGGCCAGGGACTGCGCAGAGCGTCCACCGCCTCCGCTCCTGCCGACGGAAAGCGGGAGAAGAAGCGAGGTAACAGGTGGTTGTCTCTGGCAGCAAAAAGGTCCACTTGTGGGAGACCGAAGCGAGTCGTCAGTTGTCTGAAGAGACTGGGAGGAATGCCCCATTCCGTGGGATCTATTGGAGAACGACTGAGGGCATCCGCCCGAATGTTGTCCTTTCCAGCAATGTAATCCGCCCGAAGAGAGGTCAAGTGAGTCTCGGCCCACAGGCCTAGACAATGAGTCTCCTGCATAAGGAGCGTCGAGCGCGTTCCGCCCAGCCTGTTTATGTGAGCCTTGGTCAAGATGTTGTCCATTAGGACCAACACATCCCGACCGATGAGGTGGTGCTTGAACTCGAGAAGGGCTAGGTAGACGGCCCGGAGTTCGAGAACATTGATGCTGAGCGACCGTTCCTGTAGGGACCAGTGGCCCTGCGCCATAAGCGAGCCTAGGTGGGCCGCCCATCCTAGGAGACTTGCATCAGTAGTGATGACAATCTGTTGAGGCTCCAGAAACTTGCTGCCCTTTGACACCGCAGGTGAGGTCCACCAGAAGAGAATCGAGCACAGTTGGAGGAAGTTGAATTGTGCGAGAGGTCGTGGACGAGGCATTCCGTTGGAAGGGGAGTAGTAGCCATTGAAGTTCCCTGCTGTGGAGGCAAGGCCAAGGAACAATCCCATAAGACGACACCATTTTGCCCAGCATGGTGAAAAGTTCTAACGGAGAAGCTGCCCGGCGGGACCAGAAGCGACGGGCTGGAGAGGACAGGCTGAGTTGACGGTCGCGGGACAAAGAGACCTCAACTGCAATAGTGTTGATGGCAGCTCCCAGGTGTTGTATGCAATTAGAAGGGACCAATTGGCTTTTAGACCAGTTTATCAAAAAGCCATGCACCTGCAAAATTTGAACTGTCATGTCGATATCAAACACTGCCTAGGATGGGGATCAGGAAAAGATGAGAATATCATCCAGGTAGAACATGGTTCTGATGGGGATGGAGCAATTATGGGCCATAAGGACCACCATCACCTTAGTGAAAACCCTGGGGGCGGAGGATAAACCAAAGGGAAGGGCAGTATACTGAAAGTGATGTCCATTATGACAAAAACGAAGAAATTTATGGTGATCAGGCTGAATTGGAATGTGGAGATACGCCTCTGTTAAATCAATCGAAGCCATATAGACCCCTTGTCGAATGCTAAGGAGGATAGTTTGAAGGGATTGCATCTTAAACCGGCGTTAAACAATGTGCCGGTTTAAGGATTTTAGATCAAGAATAGCCCTCCACCCCCCTGAAGCTTTGGGAACTAGAAAGAGACGAGAATAGAATCCCTGACCCCTCTGGGAGAGGGGAACAGGCTGGATGTCTCTGATATCCAACAGGTGCTGGATGGCAGCATCCATCCGCGCACCTTTAATGCGATTCCTGGAGGAAGGACATCGCAAGAAAAGCTTCGGAGGGGTGGAGCGAAATTCTAGCGAAAGGCTGAAACGAATGGTCGACTTGACCCAGTCATCTGAAACGGTGATGTCCCATCAATCAACAAAATGGGACAATCGACCCCCAATAGCATGGGGCGAAGGGGAATTAACAGGACCTCCTGAAGGGGCGGCCCCTGCCCCCTCGAAAGGGCCGTTTGAAACTAAACCTTGAACCCTGTCTGACCTGGGAATCCTGAGGAGCCGAGCCTCTTGACAGGAAGGAGCGTTGTGACTGCTGCGGTGGGAAGGAGGTCTCTGAGCTCCAGTAGGAAGAAGGACGAAAGAAGGATTGAGGACGGTTGTCTGGGTGCCGGTTGAGAGCAGGTAACACCTTGCGGTGGTCTTTCGTTTCTATAAGAAGAGGATCCAGTTGTGCACCAAAGAGCTTCTCTCCCGAAAAGGGAGAGGAGGTGAGGCGCCATTTACTTCTGATGTCCGCCTGCCAATTACGGAGCCATAGAAGGTGGTGGGACGTCACTGAAGTTCCTATGGCCTTGGCAGAGAAACGGGCCGCATTCAGGGTGGCGTCTGCGGAGAATTCTACGGCCACTATGATTTTGTTCAGATACTGGTGTGAATGATGATCCGATGGAGGCAAACAAGATTGAAGTTGCCTCAGCCAGAGGATAGTGGCTCTGTTAAAAAACGATGCCGCAGATGAAGCCTGCACAGACCAGGCCGAAGCCTGGTGACCTCTGATTAAGGTCCTCTCTGCCTTCTTTTCCTCAGGGCGTAAACATTCCTCCGGCGGACCTGCGAGGGGAGATGAAGAAGACAGAGCCAGCATCGGTGCGTCCACGGAAGGGACCTGAAGTAGGTGAGAAAATTCAGGAGCCATGTTATAAAATCGTTTGTCCAAATTATTGGGCACAGGACCTGAGTTCGGGAAGGACCATTGTCGGAGAACGACGTCAGAGAACAATTTGGGGGCGGGGACCACCTCCTTTTGAACCATGGGCTCCTGAAACAGTGAAGAGGTAGGATCCGCCGAAGAAGAGGAAGGTTCAGCAGCAGACGAAGTCCCCCTTAGCCCTGTAACAGTTTGAGCTTTGTGAAGTAAAGATTGAAACATTTGAGGGCGGAAAAGACCAATAAAGGCGGGCTGGTCTGGCTCTAAGCCGTCATCATCAGAGAGGTCATGATCCGCTACAAGTTCTCCTTCAGAAATGGAATCCTGGCTTGCGGAATCCACCGCATCTCCTGCCTCCCTGGCCTCCTCTACCTCATCCTGGTAGGATTGATCCCTGTTGGTGGGATTAGCACAAGCGTGGGCAGAGACTTCAGAGGGAGACCTCTGTTGAAGGCCCTGTGAAATACTTTGGCGTATAGCCTCAGATATTAGCACTGCTAAGGCAGGTGGTATGTCAGGAACAGCCTGAGGGGCCTGAATGGGCACCTGAGGAGTCGAATCTTGTAGAACAGGTTGCTCAGGGTCTGGAGAGACAGGGTCCGGAGAAGCAGGAACCTCATGGTTCACAGGAAAAACTGACTCTGCCTCTGCATTGTAAGAAATGTCCTTGTGGACAGATCTGTCAGGCGAGAATGATGGAATCGGCCTGTGCAGGGAATCCTTAGCTGAGGCAGAGATGGAGGGAGGAGCCTCTGGGTGGGTAGGGCCAGTCTGAGGGCCTGAAGCTGCCTGGGCCTTCTGAAAGGCCTTTTCAATGGCCTTATGACGTCTCTCCTCCTCCCGAGATGATTTGTGGGCTGAAAGGAGCGAGGAGGAAGTTGAGGTAGAGGCCCTGGGCTTTTTAGACTGCCCTTTGGAAGACCCTTCTTCAGGATCTACCTCATGAGGGCGCTTTCCCTTAGTTGGAGCCTGGTGGGAATGGCGCGATTTGGAAGCGTCCGCCATTTTGAAATAACGGCCGTGCAGAGTAGCAGGAAAGTGAGGTGGCTGCCTGTCAGGAGAGGTGGCTGAGGGGACCCCTGGTACTTGCGTTTTGAAGAAGGGAGGATTTCTCGAAGCAGGAGGCCCCAATTCAAGTCGCTAGCCTGCCGGCGTAAGGGCGACTGTAAGCGCGGGAAAGAGCGTCGCGCCAAAGGCTGCTGGGCGAAATTGGCCACAAATGCATATCTCAACCGCCGATAAGAAGAGGCAGGATGGCCCGGTGACAGACCCCACAATAGGTGAGCCAAGGGGTCTGAATTAGAACCTCCGCCGGTAACAGGCGGGAAAGCCAGGAATGCGGCAGAGCAAGCCTGTGCGCGCGCGAGCAAAACCACCAGCCGGCAGCGAGCCGAACGAGCAGCGGTAAAAAGTTGAGGCAATGAGCGGCGGCAGAAATTGAAAGAGATGAATCCAAAGGCTAGTCCAGTCCATTCCGAGGTCTAACAATCCGAATTAGCAATAGAGAGAGCACACTATAGACACGGCTGTCCTGGCAGACCGAGTCGAAAAACTGGAGCCAAGCAAGAGAAGGCGGAGCTTAAGCTTCCAGTAGACTCGGTCCTATTGGGCAACAGCCGATGTCTCACCCACTTCTGACTGCCGTGACAGCCAAATAGGAGAATAAACTTAAGCAACAGATGGGGGCAGACTTGGCGACATGGGAAAATTTGCGGCTTTCCTTGATTGGTAGGATATCAACTATTAAAATGAATATTTTGCCTAGAATTTTATATCTGTTCCAGACAATTCCAATTAGATCGGGGAAATAATTTTTTGAAGATTTGCATAAAATGGTGTTAAAATATATTTGGCAGGGAAAGAAGGTGAGGATAAAATTAAAGTTATTACAAGATGCTAGAATGAGGGGAGGCTTTGGTTTACCTAATTGGGAACTTTATTATCAAGCAACAAGCCTCTTCAGAGGTTGTAGAAAAAATGCTTTTTTTTAATTAAAAAGTTTTAAAAAGAATACAAACATTTTCTCCCCCCTCCCTGCCCCCTCCCACACCCATCCCCTCCCCCATTCCCGCCCTCTTATCCCTCCCCCCTCCCCCCTGCCCCACTAGACTTCCCAAAACAAGCACAGGGTATAGCATTTCCCCAACCTTAAGCTAAAATATGCTAACATTATATTAAGTTCCAATTATGTCTAAATCTTTAACTCCTATAACTCTAAACATTATAAACCCACACCATCAACTATCGGTTAGATTACATATTTCATTCATATGCTATTTGAAGCTTCTTAGTCCGATACTTATTTTGAATATAGTCAATCCATCTTCTCCATTCCAGCAAATATCTTTCATTTGAATAGTCTTTCAAATATGCAGAAATTTTTGCCATTTCAGCCAAGTGCACCACTTTTAATGTCCATTCCTCAATGGTTGATAGATCTTCCTTCTTCCAGTACTGTACCACTAGTAACCTAGCAGCAGTTATTAAATTTAAAATCAACTTAGTTTCTATAACCGTACAATCCGTTACAATTCCCAACAGAAAAAACTGTGGCGTAAATTTAATCTTTTTCTTTAAAATGTTCTGGATAATCCACCATATTTTAATCCAAAAAGCCTTAATTTTCTTACACGTCCACCATATATGATAATACGTAGCATCCTGACAGTCACATCTCCAGCATCTAGGTTGTACATTTGGATACATACCAGCTAACTTTTTTGGGTCTAGATGCCACCTGTAAAACATTTTATAAAAGTTCTCTCTTAGGTTCTGCGCTTGTGTAAATCTTACATTTCTAACCCATATATTTTCCCATGTTTCCATCGTAATTACTTCACCTATATTTTGTGACCATTTTATCATACAGTCCTTAACTAAATCTGTTTCTGAATCTATTTCCACAAGGGCGTTATACAATCTTTTTATTTGCATTTGGCTCTTATCTCTCATTTGTTTAATCAAATTCTCCTCCTGTTGCAAAATACCTACTTTTTGATCTGTTCCCCATCTGGCCTGCAGCTGACCATACTGAAACCAGGTCTTAACTACTCTTTCTTCTTTTAATTGTTGAATAGATTTTAATTGAAATCTGTTTCCTTCCTTATACAAGAGTTCCTTATAGTAAGTAGTCTCATCTTGTTTTTGTTCTACACTTATATTCTCTATCGCGTGTCTGGGTACTGTCTAAATTGGTAATTTATCATTTATTTTATATTGATATTTTTTCCAGATACGCAATAAAGCATTTCTTAGTATATGACTCTTAAAGGTACTATCTACTTTGTTATTATACAATAAATAAGCATGCCAGCCATAGACCAGACCATATCCTTCTATATTTAATATCCTTTCCTCTGTTAGATTTACCCAATCACTAACTGCCGAGAGAGCAGCTGCTTCATAGTACAATCCTAAATTAGGCATTTTAAGACCTCCTCTTTCTCGAGAATCTTGCATTATTTTCTGCTTTACTCGTGGCTTCTTTCCTGCCCAGACAAAGGTATTTATACCTTTTTGCCATTCCTTCAAATTTTTATCATTTTTAAGTATAGGTATCATCTGAAACAGAAATAAGAGCCTTGGTAAAACATTCATCTTTACTGCAGCTATCCTTCCCAGCAGAGATAATTGTATTTTTTTCCAACTTTCCATCTCTGTCTGTATTTTTTGCCACAATGGTTCATAATTATACTGATATAATTTCATATTCACACTTGAAATATTAACCCCTAAATACTTAACCTTCTTCACCACTTCAAATCCTGTAACCCTTTCCATCTCTTCCTTTTGGGTCCTCATCATATTTTTAGCTATTATCTTTGTTTTGGCTGCTTTTATTTTAAAACCAGATACTTGTCCATATACCTTAATTAAATCCTTCAATACAGTAACCGACTGTACCGGTTGGGTTAAGGTAACAACCAAGTCGTCTGCAAATGCCCGTACTTTATACTCAGACTGTCTTATTTTAATTCCCGTTATCTCATCCAGCCCCCGAATTTTATTCAATATTTCCAATGACAAAATAAATAACAATGGAGACAAAGGGCAACCTTGCCTTGTACCTTTTTCTATTTTAAAATTTTCAGTTAAGCCTCCATTAATTATTATTTGCGCTGTTTGTTCCTGATATATTGCCTTAATAGATTTTATACAATGTTCTCCAAATTGCATCCTTTCCATTAATTTCAGTAAAAATTGCCAATTCAGACGATCAAACGCTTTCTCTGCATCTAGAAATATTAGCACCGCAGGGACTTGGTTGTTCCTCCCCAAATATTCTAATACATTAACAATATGTCTTACATTACCCTTCATTTGTCTACCACTTATAAAACCTGTTTGAGCATGATGTATCACTTGTTGCATAACCGTCATTAATCTGTTTGCTAAGTGTTAGATCGGCGCTAGGAAAGGAAGACGCGACCAGCTCGGGTCCATTCAATGACTTTATTCAGCTCAAGAACAAGACGAACGGCTGTGCTGCCAGAGCCCTTCTTATAGTGCTCCAGCAGGCCAGCCGTCCAATGACAGCTACTTGAATTTCCCGCCGGTGGATTATCCAATCCCCAGACGGATGTCCTTATATGGACATAACACTCCTCCCCCCTTAGTCAGAATATGTCCATCAAAGTCAATACGTTACGAAGTCACGCAGGTAGGTGGGTCACCTGCTCGTCCTAGAAGACCTGCGCAGTTCATTCTGGACTTCGCCGTTCCCCTGGGCGGACGGCGCTTCTGCCCTCTCCGGCCCCCGGACTGGGGTGCCCCGGAGCCTGGCCGTCGAGTGAGCGGTCCCCCTGCCTGCTCCTCCGGCCCCAACCTCTGGATTACTTGGCTGGTGTCGCTGGTCCTTTCCCTGTCCGGTCTCTTCGGAACCCTGCAGCTGGACATCGCTCGGTGGTCGCCCTCGGATGTCTGGTAAGTCCACTGGTGTTACTTTTCCGTTCTGCGGTTCCGGCTGCTGATGTGGTTGGTGCAGATGTTGGGGATGTTGTTGGGCCTTGCCTTGTGTGTCGGCTTGCCGTTTTTGTTGTCCGGCCTTGTCGGGGTATTTCTCGGCTCCCTCGTCCGGTTGGTGTTGGTCGACCTCGCCGGGGTGGTGGTGGTGGTCGACCTCGCCGGGGTGGTGGTGGTGGTCGACCTCGCCAGGGTGGTGGTGGTGATCGACCTCGCCGGGGTGGTGGTGATGGTCGACCTCGCCAGGGTGGTGGTGGTGGTCGACCCCGCCGGGGTTCTGTTGGAGGTCTCGTCCCCTTAGGGGTCGCCTGCTGACTCCACCGGGGTGTTGTGTCCTAGTCTCTTTTTGTTGTCCCCGGTCTACTGCTCTGCTGCGGTGGTCTCCCTCGCCAGGGCGTTGTTGTTTGTCCTCGCTGGGGGTGTGTGGCTCTCCCTCCCAGGGTTGTCCCCCGTCTACCTCATTGTTGGCATGGAGGTCTCCGATGTTGGGGTGACGAATGCCTTCCTTGCCGGGGTGGTGCTGGTCCCCCTCGAGCTGTGGGTACCGGTCTACTTGTCTGGAACTTCGATACCTCGCTGCGCTGCTGTGGTACGGTGCTGCCTCAACGGAGTATCGTTGGCCCACCTCGGAAGAGTGTGGCAGGCCTGCCTCGCCGGGTTGTTGCAGGCCTACCTCGTCAGGCTGGTTTTGGCTCATTCCCTTCCATCTTCTCCGGAGCTGGTCGATGTGCCGTCGGCATACCTGTCCATCTTCCAGCTCCACTCTGTAAGACTTCGGGCCGGCTGTTCTTTCTATCTTCCCCTTCAGCCATTTCGGAGACCCGTGGAAGTTTAAGGCAAAAACTGGGTCCCCTATGGCGAAGGTTCGGAGCGGCCGGTTGGCCGTGGCAGTCACATCTGGGTTGTACTGCGGGTGCAACCGGTCCAAAGTTGACCTCAGCTTCCTGCTCATCAACAGCTCGGCTGGGCTCTTCCTGGTGGTGGCATGCGGAGTGATATGCTGGGTGAGCAGGAAGTTGTCTATCCTCTCTTGCCAGTCCCCCGGTCCCATCTTGGTGAGTGCCTCCTTGGTGAGTCTCACCATTCTCTCGGCTTGTCCGTTTCCGGCTGGCCTGTAAGGTGCGGAGAGGGCATGGCGGATGCCCAGTCCAGCCAGGAACTCCTCCATGGGCTTGGACATCAGCTGGGGACTGTTGTCGGAAACCAAGACGTCGGGCAATCCATGCGTGGCAAACAGGCGACGTAGTGCCTTGATGGTGGTTTCCGTTGTGGTAGATGCCATGGGGATGATCTCAAGCCATTTTGAGAAGGCATCTACTACTATCAGGAGGTACTTCCCCTGCATTGGGCCCGCGAAGTCGATGTGAACCCTTGCCCAGGGGCTGCTGGGTGCCTCCCACTCTGATGATTGGGCTTGGGGTGGTGTCGGACGTACCTCCTGGCAGGGATCACATTTGGCCACCCACTCTTCGATGTCCTTGTCCAGGGATGGCCACCACACATAACTTCGAGCCAGTCCTTTCATTCGGACAATGCCAGGGTGTCCGTTGTGGAGCGTCTCTAGCGTCTTCCGTTGCAGGGTTGCAGGAATCAGCACTCGGTCTCCCCATAACAAACAGCCCTTCATGGTGGACAGCTCCTTTTGCTTTCTTGCGAACGGAAGGTATTCGTCTGCGGTTTTCTCGTGCGGCCAGCCTCGCAGGACCCAGGACGGGACTTGTCTTAGGGTTGGGTCCCTCTGGGTGTGGGCCGTCACATCTGCAGATGTCACTGGACAGTTTCTGTCGGTGTCGGTGTCGATGTGGAGGAGGCTGATGGTGGGTGCTGGGTCTTCTACTGGTTCTTGTGATGGGCATCTGCTTAGCGCGTCTGCATTACTGATGGATGTGCAGGGTCTGTGGAGCAGTCTGTAGTCATAGCCCGCTAGAAAAATTGCCCAGCGTGTCATCCTGGGTGACATGTATGACGGAGTAGGCTTGTCCCCAGCTAATAGTCCTAGCAATGGTTTGTGATCTGTTACTATAGTGAAAGTCCTGCCATATAAGTACTCGTGGAAGCGTTTAGTGCCTGCCACGATGGCCAGTGCTTCTTTGTCCAGCTGGCTGTAGTTTCTTTCGGTGCTGGACATGGTCTTGGAGAAGTAAGCGATTGAGGCTTCTTTTCCATTGGGCAGCTGATGGCTGAGGACCACCCCTATCCCGTAGGGTGATGCATCACAGGTTAGCAGTAGTGGCAGGGTCTCGTGGTACTGAATCAGCACACTTTCTGATGAGAGTAACCCTTTGACAGTCTTGAAGGCTGTTTCTTCTTCTATTTCCCATCTCGACGGTACCGCTTTCCCCAGCAGGCGATGTAATGGTTCAGCAGCTGTGGCCTTCTGTTTGAGAAAAGCGCTGTAGAAATTCAGCAGTCCCAAAAATGCTTGAAGCTCCGTTTTATTTTGGGGGGCTGGAGCTTCGTGGATGGCTTTTACCTTGGATTTGGTGGGGTGTATGCCCGTGCTATCAATGAGATAGGCCAGGAACTCGACCTCCTGGACTCCAATGATACACTTATCTCTCCTCACTCTCAAACCCTTTTCCTTGAAACGTTGCAACACTTGTTTCAAACGCTCAAGTAATTGAGGTTTAGAGTGCCCAGAGATGAGTACATCATCGAAGTACGGCACCACCCCTGGAATGCCTTGGAGAAGGCGTTCCATTATTGATTGAAATATTCCTGGGGCTGCGCTGACTCCAAATTGGAGCCGGTTACATTTGAACGCGCCCCTATGGGTGACTATCGTTTGAGCCTCCGCAGTTTTTTCATCCACTGGCAGTTGCTGGTAAGCCTGGGCCAGGTCCAGTTTGGCGAATATTGATCTGCTCCCAAGTGAATGCAGCAGATGTTGCACCACTGGAACCGGATATGCGCTCTACTGTAAAGCTTTGTTTATTGTAATTTTGTAGTCGGCGCAGATGCGCACAGACCCATCATGCTTCATGGGGGTCACAATGGGCGTCTCCCATGCTGCATGATCGATCGGTTCCAACACACCTTGGGCAATCAGCTTATCTAGCTGAGCATCTATTTTGGGCCTCAAGGCAAATGGAACCCCGCGGGGCTTATGCCTAATTGGTGTAATCCCCTTATCTAAATTGAAGGAAATTGGCTTCCCCACAAATTTCCCCAGCTTACCATCGAAGACTTCCTTGAACTCTTCGAGGAGGGTGTCGAGTTCGTCCTTGCGAATTTAGTTAACCCCTTTTATTCCGAGCCCTAGAGGCTTGAACCATTCCATGCCAAGCAAGGTCGGGCGGCTTTGGTCTACGATGGTGATGGGAAGTTCACCGTGGAAGTTTTGGTAGGAAATTTGTAGTGAGGTTCTCCCTAGGACTCCGATAGGGTTCCCCCCAAAGTCAATGAGTCTGGAATGCATGGGCTTCAGGTCTCTCTTCCGGATGCTTGGCTTCAGGCTCTTGAGTCATTTCCAGTCCATAATGGAGTAGATCGAGCCCGAATCTACCTCCATTGAGCAGGGAGTCCCCTCCACGTGCACGGTCACGAGACATTTGGTTGTGGACTCGTCCTCATCAGAGAAGTCTATGGTTGTCTGGTGCACAGCTCTTCTCCGGTTGCTGTCACTCCCTCCGTGTTTCGGCTGGTAGGAGGACCGTCTAGATGACCTCACGTTGTCTTCCCAATTTTCATGCAGCCGGTAGCTGGATGGTTCTGGGGCTGGATCCTCAGCTCTGCAGGCCTCCGCGATGTGACCCCTTTTGTTGCAGCGTCTGCAGGTCGCATCTCTCCATCTGCATTTGGCCCTGGCATGGTCACCCCTGCACCTGGCACAGCGCTCCCCCTGGTCGGCATTTCTTGCGGTTTCTCGCCTGGGGGGTCGGGATACATTGTGCACGGCTGTTTCCTCTTCAGACTCTGATCCAGCCGCAGACTCCTCTGTGGATGATTGTTGGGCCCTTCGGATCTTGTGGATTCCTTTGGCCCGAAGCATTGCGGCTGCTGCTTTCTCGGATGTTTCCACCGCCATTGCTTCCTCGATTACATCCTTGAGCACGAGTTTCTTTTTGCTCAAGAACTTCTTTTGTAGAGCCCTGTCCCTCATGCCAAATACGATGCGGTCAGC
>WNWU01003637.1:0-18030 GCA_012654045.1 Ptyas mucosa | reverse complement strand
CCCTTCTCCCTGAGGACTCAGGGCGGTGTACAGCTGGAATTAAAAAACACATAATATAAACAATAAGAACAATTAAAAATAGAATAATAAATTTTGGCTCAGATTAAAAATACCCATCCCCATAAAATTTAAAATTTAAAATACTGCTTAAGCCAGCCCGGCTTGTTTGAAGAGGAAAGTTTTCAGGGCACGACGGAAGGCACTGAGGTCTGGGATTTTCCTTATCTTGGGGGGTAACTGATTCCAGAGGGTAGGTGCCCCCACAGAGAAGGCTCTCCCCCTGGGGGTCGCCAGCCTACATTGTTTGGCTGACGGCACCCCGAGGAGGCCCTCTCTGTGGGAGCGCATGGGTCGATGGGAGGTCGTCTGTGGCAGTAGACGGTCCCGTAGATAACTAGGTCCTATGCCATGGAGCGCTTTAAAGGTGATAACCAACACCTTGAAACACACCCGGAAGTAATTATTCATTACTCCAGAGATAAAGGACCAGTGGATTTGCCTTATGGATGGATTGTATTAATAGATGCAACAAACCTGCTTATATTAACCTTCAGAAGACAGATATCCGACAATTGATGGAGCTTTCCAATGATTGATGGATTATTTTACCGACGAATGGAACTTTGGACAGTTGAACTGAACTGAACTGAACATTTGGTTGGGAGTAATAAACATTTTTATTGTGTTATTGATTGTATTAAGAAAGGAGACAATTGAATGGTGTAAATCAATGCTGTGGTATCCGGTGGATGTAAGTTCCCTATGATCGGCTGAAAGACTTGAAGTCTAATGGTAAGCTTTTAAGCTTTTACACATCTAAAACATACTCTAAACAGGAGGCCTAGTCCACTAGGAAAATGGGGTTTGTTGTGGTAATATTCATTACTTTGTGGAATTTTATACTACAGGTGCAGATAGGAATGGAGACTTTGGCTGTGTTGCCTAGTTATCCCATAATATGGCAGCAGCTATGTTTCCATACCGAACTCGAGCACCATTATTCCCTGATGCAAACACCACTAACCCTGATAGAAACTACAGATGAAGCTGGGATTTGTATTAAATCATCTTTTGATGATGGTGTACCTTTGGGGAAATACCCCAGGTGCAACTGTACATATGCAATAGTTTCCCAATATATGGATCTTTCAAATAGAATGGAATTCTTATACAATCAATACACTGATATGGTAATTATACTACTTCTTATAAGAAGTTTAGGATTATAGAGGAAGGGCTACATTTACCATATATTGAATTGAAAGCTCCCTCCAAACTTATGTTTTTATGTGGAAATATAGCATTGGCTAAATTACCTTTTATATGGAAGGGTAGATGCACTGTTGGATATCTTAAAGCACCAACACGGTATATTAGACAAGTGAGAGAGCCTAATAAGAAGGAAGGGAATATTTTTCTGGACTTGACGAAAGTAGCTCTCAATAGTTCATCCTTTTGTATAAAAAGGGAGACTACAGTCTCTGATATAATGTCAATATGTTTTGTGGGAGTGCCAGTTCCTGGGAAGTTTTTATTTAAAGAAGCACAAATCACCATAGAACCTATTAATTATAATTATAATTGAAGTAAAAACGATATTGCCAGCTTATGATTGTGTGATATATAAACACCTTGAGAAAAAGCAGGAAAAGGTGAGAGGCTATTGGTGGCAGAAGGCAGTCTCGTAAGTACCCCGGTCCTAAGCCATGGAGCTCTCTAAAGGTGGTAACCAAAACCTTGAAGCGCACCTGGAAGACCACTGAGAGCCAGTGCAGCTCGCGCAGGAGGGGAGTCACATGGGAGTGTCACGTCGCTCCCATAACCACCGGCGCAGCCATATTCTGGACCAGCTGGAGCCTCTGGGTGCTCCTCAAGGGGAGCCCCATGTAGAGAGCATTGCAGTAGTCCAGGCGGGAAGTGACGAGGGCATGAGTGACCGTATTTAACGAGTCCCGATCCAGAAAAGGACGCAACTGGCGAATCAGGCGAACCTGATAAAAAGTCCTCCTGGCCACAGCTGTCAAGTGCTCTTCTAAAGACAGACATGAGTCCAGGAGGACACCCAAGTTGCGAGCCCTCTCCGTGGGGGCCAGCGACTCACCCCCAATAGTCAGTGATGGCACCAACTGACTATATCGGGACGTCGGAAACCACAGTCACTCGGTCTTGGATGGGTTGAGCCTGAGTCTGTTTCTCCCCATCCAGATCCACACGGCCTCCAGGCACCGGGACATCACTTCAAGGGCATCATTGGGGTGGTCCGGGGTGGAGATGTACAGCTGAGTGTCATCAGCGTACTGATGGTACTTCACCCCGAAACCACAGATGATCTCACCCAGTGGCTTCACATAAATGTTGAACAGAAGGGGCAAGAGGACCGACCCTTGCAGCACCCCACATACAAGGGGCCTCGGGGTCGACCTCTGCCCCCCTGCCAACACAGACTGCAACCGGTCAGAGAGAAAGGAGGAGAACCACCGCAGCACGGTGCCCCCACCCCTAACTCTTCCAACCAGTGCAGCATGATACCATGGTCGATGGTATCAAAAGCCGCTGAGAGGTCTAATAGGACCAGGACAGAGGAGCAACCCCTGTCCCGAGCCCTCCAGAGATCATCTACCAATGCAACCAATGCCGTTTCCATGCTGTACCCAGGCCTCAAGCCCGAATGGAACGGATCCAGATAAGCCAATTCATCCAGGTACTGAGGAATATATAGAGGTAGAAGAGATACATTACATGAAGCATTCGACACTAACTGCAATGATGAGGTAGTAGTATTGAATAAAGTTCAGGCTGGACTTTTGGGAATGTTTCCATGGATATCTACACAATATAACCAATTGCAACTTGGACATTTAGCTTGTGCTTTAGCAAAAAGTATAAATGAGACATCATCTGCTGTCGCTGCACTGGCTGATGAAATAAGAAAATCATTACTACAAAATCGTGTAGCTATAGATTATACGTTGTTAAGGATGGGACATGGATGTGAGGAATTCCAAGGTATGTGTTGATACTGTATATCCAATAAATCACAATTTATCGAGTCTAAACTGCAAAAATTGCATAACATTACTACACATTTAACACATATAACTGAAAACACTGCTTTTAAAAGAATTTGGGAGTTGTTGACCTCGTGGTTACCTAGTTTTATATGGTTAAAGGAGTTGTTTGTAGGTATCACTATCATTGTAATCATATGTCTTATTTCTTGTATCTGTATCAAATGTGTACCTGTATGCTGTAACTGTTGGAAACTTTGTTGTCGTGTGAAAAAACGGAAAAAAAATAACAGAAGGATCACATGGAAGATTAGGAAGACAGGAAGTGTCAATAATGTTACAAGACATATGCAATTTACAGGAATAAAACTAATAAAAAGGAAAAGGGAGGATTGAGAGAAAAAGGAATTATTCCTGTAAAAAGCATAACCCAAGTAATGCTATATTTAACCTTTATATAATCTGATTTATATAACCTGGTAATTGGGACATGAGTAAGCATTAGATTCTGGAAAGGGAACATTAGATTCTGGCAAGGAAAAGGGAACTGTCTGTTTTGAAAAACTGTGATGCTTGTTTTGAGGAAATAAATGTTTTGGTACATTCTAAATTGGGTCTGGCTGACCTAAACTCTATTGAAAAAGAGGAAGAGCCTAATGATCCATTAAGGAGAACAATACCAATGAGTATGGAAACATCTGTAAAGGGTATTTTTGGAGGGTATTTTTTGAGGGGAACTCCAGAGCGGAACATGTAAAGAGCCAAAATGTTATATAAGACATGAAAACAATACCCTACGGGGACGTTTACATTGTATTGCTGTACCTTGAAAACTGTATTTAAACCATGTAATCGAAGTGGTCAGGCATTCTCTCTCTTTCATGGGAGAACCCTTTTGCAAAAGCCTGAAATATATATATAGCTTTATATATGTAGGTCTTTGGTTATTTGGGTTTCCTCCCGCGTAAAATTGGAAGTGCCTTGGCGACGTTTCGATGAAGTCTCATTCGTCATCTTCAGGCTGGTGTTTTCAGCTTTGTGCTTCTAGGAGCAATGTGTGATTGCAGCTGTTTCATCCTTTTAACTGCCAGTGGGGGTGTGAACTGATTGGGTGGGAGCTTGGCTGTGTTCTGATTGGGTGGAGGTGTGTTCTGATTGCTTGGGGGCTTGGCTGTGCTCTGTGTTCTGTCCCCGTCTCACACACGCACACACACAGCCAGCCGAGGGTTAAATAACTTTTTCAAACACCCAATTGTTAGTTATCAGAAACTTGGCAGCAACACAGTAGCTGCCTGCCAAGAGCTTTTACTCCAAGAAGGAGGGGTTGTTCCTCCACCAGATAACACAAAAATACAAACAGTTTGAATCAGTCCAGTAAAATAAACCCACAGCAGATTAGGCGTTGTTTTTCCAGAAGTGCAAAGTGACTCGCCAGAAGTTTAGCTTTGTCCGTCACAGAGTTTGAATGGCCACCACACTCCCTTATATAGCCTGTGGGGTGTGGTCCAGTGACTCAGCTTAATCTCTGGCACGCCTCCTCTTCTGCTGCGTACGTTTGTCTCGCCGACACTGGCGTGGATCCAGCCACAACTTATCTCCGTTGTCGCTATCCGACTGATCGGAGACACCTGGCTCCTGGCCAATCTCTTCTCCTTCGGCTGACACCTGAGGCATTGCCAGAGAGGAGGGTCCTGGAGAGGGAGGCCTGGCCGGCTCCTCTCCTTCATGTTCGGAGCCTTCTTCCTCCGATAAGAGGGGCTCGGGGGTCGGAGCCACAACACTCTGATTGGATGGGGGGTTGGCTGTGCTCTGATTGGATGGGGGTGTGTTCTGTTTGGGTGGGGGCTTGGTTGTGCTCGGGTTAGTCTGAGTTGCAGGGGGATTTGAGCTGGTGAGCTGCATTGCTGTTGTTTGGCTTCGCGTTCATGGTCGTGCCACATCTTCATGGTGGGTGTCAGTTTGCTTCATGTAAACTGACACCATATTTAATAAATCTGCTTTTTACTTGTTCATGGTCTCTGTTTCACTTTTTATGAGGTTTGCTGTTTTTTTAAAATCTCACATCCGGAAAGGTTGGGGACCGCTGATCTAGAGGAAGATATGTCAGTGTGGCTGGGAATTCTGGGAGTTGTGATCTCAACATATCTGGAAACCACCATAGAGGACTTACATCAGTTACAATGGCACTGAAAAAAGTGACTTATAACTGTTGTTTGCACTTACGACGATTGCAGTGATCAAAATTCTGATGCTTGGCAACTGACACAAATTTATGAGGGGGCCTGAGGTCATGCAATCCCCTTTTGCGACCTTCTGACAAGCAAAGGCAATGGGGAAGCCAGATTCTCTTAGCAACCGTGTTACTAACTTAACAACTGCAGTGATTCACTTAACAACTGTGGCAAGACAGGTCATAAAATGGGGCAAAATTCACTTAACGACTGTCTCAATTGTTGTTGTAAGTCAAGGACTACCCATAGCTATAGAACTGGAATAGCTGGATATATGAATGTTGGTGTTTCTGCCTCTCTTATGTTTGTGAACTCAGTAATGGGGAGATATTTTTGTGCACGTTTCTCTAAATATGCACCCTTTTGTTTGAGGGTTTGCTGAATTCACCCAGCTTTTGCAAACAAATGTCTGACATAATGAATTATGATAAAAATGTTAATGAATATAGGCATATTCTGTGCAGATAGTTCTCCATTTTTCTTCAGAAAGTGAGAAACTGCACTGCAAAATTCAGAAATGCATACAAGTAGTCCTCGACCTACAACTCCAACTGGGACCAGAATTTTGGTTGCTAAGCAAGACAGTTGTTAAGTGAGTCATGCCTGATTTTGCAACCATTTTTGCCATGGTTTTTAAGCTGCAATTGTTAAGGGAATCAACACGGTTGTTAAGTGAACCCGGCTTCTCCCACTGACTTTGTCAGAAGTTGCTGAGAAGGTTGCAAATGGTGATCACATGACCCAGGGATGCTGCAACCATCATAAATACATGCCAGTTGCCAAATGCCCAAATTTTGATCTCATGACCATGGGGATGCTGCGACAGTTGTCAATCGCAAAGAATAGAATGGAGTAGAGTAGAATAAAAAGGAGCAAAGCTGTTACAGAATCTAGTAGTCCTGCTATAGATACTTCGAAACCTCCTCCCAGAGGGGAGCAACAGAAACTGACCGTGAATTGGGTTTGTGGGGTTTCTAACAATGCTTCGAGCTCTAAGCACACAGTGCTTATAAGCAGTATCCTGAATAAGGGGAAGTGTGCTTCCTATAATCTTCTTGGCTGGCCTTACCACTCTTTGTATGGACCTTCTATCTGAGGCACTGCTGCCACCAAACCAAATAGTGACACAGTTTGTTATAATGCTCTCATTGTGCCTCTGTAAAATGTGGCCAGGACAGACGGAGAAAGATATGCTGTCTTCATCCGACTGATTGTAAATCAGTTTTTTCAGTTGTAATTTTGAACGGACACTAAATGAATGGTGGTAAGTTGAGGACTACCTGTACAGTTTGAGGATAAACTATATAAACTTCTTTTAGCATATTATTAGTGTCTTGGTGTGTTGGCTCTAGTGATGCCTGAAATTGGACACTGAGGTCTAATTCTGTCTAGGATGCAGAGGGAAAAAAGAGAACTGTCTTTCTTTGAGGCAGCTTGCTTTCTTTAGCAGTATTGTTGCCTGTTATATCACTGCCCCACTGTGAGTTGAAAGCTTATATTCGGAGGCTCTTGCAGGAAAGACAACTGGCATCAGTGGCAAAGCAAAGAATAGAAATCCATGCTTTCTACCTCCCACCCATTGTTCCTCTAGTGCGGGTGTCAGCAACCCGCAGCTCCAGAGACGCATGCAGCTCTTTGGGCCCTCTGCTTTGGCTACCTGTCAGGTAATCCCACTGCTGGCTGGCCCCGCCCCTCACCCTCCCCTCCCAGTCACTCCTCGCCTGGCCTGGGAAGGTAAGGGTGACAGTGGGGGAATGAAGAAGCATCCAGGGCTGATTCTCTGGTGCCTCACTCTTGCTGGAGCTTCTTCTGGACCTTGCTGGTGCTGGCCAAGCCTCGGTCGCTTGGGGAGACGCGCAACCTGCTCTCTGCCCCAAGACACTGGCCTGACCTGGCTGCGACTGATGCAGGCCTTGCTAACAGGATGGCTGGCAGGGTGGGAATGGGATCCGGGAGGAGGGGATAATGGAAAGGAAGCTGGTCCCGTTGAACCTCACATGCCCACCCCAGGGGTTAGGCTTGTAGAAAGCCAGAGCGCCCTTGCCAAAGACGCTTGCCTGTCAGCCGGTCTCCCCCTCTCTGTGTATCTCTCTCTCTCTCTCTCTCTCTCTCTGTGTGTGTGTGTGTGTGTGTGTGTGTGTCTGTATCTCTCTGTCTCTGTGTCTCTTTTCTCTCTCGGAAAGCCTCAGTGAGCTGTCCTTGGGGCTCTTCACTACTCCTTTTCTTTCTTCTTGGCAACTTTTTGGAAATCTGGGCTGGCTGAGGAACGAGCGTGAGCTGCGGCGGAGGCTTCCCTTTGGGCGACCCTCCTCCCCCTCCTTCTCCTCTCGTGACCACATGGCCAGCTGTGGCAGGGCCGGGAGGGTGCACACGAGTGGGGAGACCCTCCTCAAGCAAACTGCAGGGCTCGGCCAAAGTGCAGCAAAGTTATGCGAGGCGTGGCCGGCCGCTCACTTGAGGAGGGTCTCCCCGGTCATGCGCACCCTCCCAGCCCCGCCACAGCTGGCCAGGGGGTCATGAGACGAGGAGGAGGAGGGTCGCCCAAAAGGAAGTCTTCGCCACAGCTCGCACTCATTCCTCAGCCAGCCAAAATTTCCAAAAAGTAGCCAAGAAGAAGAAAAGGAGTAGCGAAGAGCCCCAAGGAGAGCTTTCCGGGTTGGCCCAGCCTTGGCTTTCCGAGAAAGAGAGAAGAGACACAGAGAGAGAGAGAGAGATACAGAGAGATACAGAGATACACGCACGCACAGAGATAGAGAGAGACAAAGAGAGAGATACAGAGAGGGGGGAGAGGAAAAGTTTTTCTTTTTCCTCTCCCTCTCTCTCTCCATCTCCCTCTCTTTCTTTCTTTCTTTTTCTTTCTCTCCCGTCTCTCTCTCATTTGTTTCCCTCTCTTTTCCCTCCCTCTCATTCTCCTTCCATCATTTTCTCATTTCTCTCTCTCTTTCTCCCCTTTTCTCTCTCATTTCTCTCTCTCCCCCTCTCTCTGTATCTCTCTCTCTCCCCCTCTCTCTCTGTATCTCTTTCTCTGTATCTCTCTTTCCCCTCCCTATCTTTCCCTCTCCCCCTTCTCTGTATCTCTCTCCCTATGTCTCTCTTTCCCCCCTCTCTCTGTATCTCTCTATGTCTCTCTCCCCCTCTCTATCTCCCCCCTCTGTATCTCTCTCTCTCTCTGTATCTGTATGAGGACTTCCATCAGTGACGTCATTGCAAAGTGGGAGAGGGAACGAAGTGTTGTCCCTGAAATCCCAAATATTCTCTGCTAGGAGCTGTTTATGAGCAAATCCGATCCCGGAGAGATCGGAAAACAGAAGGGGAAGGTCTGAAGCCCCCGGGGTGAACAGCAATCGGCCAGGAGGACAAAGACAAACCTCTTAATCCAGCGGAGAAAGAGTCGGGCTCCAGGGCAGACCAAGAGCGATGGCGGCTGCATAGCGGAGAAGCGAAAAGTGAAAACAGCTTCGGATGGTGGCCGAGGAGAATCCGGAAGAAGGAGAGATGACAGTTTGCTGATCGGAGGCACAAGAGGAGAAAGATGTGGAGGAGAAGGAAAGGGGGAGACTAAAAGGAAACAGAGCGCAGAATGGAGAGACGAATTGGAGAAGAGGTTAGTGCGAAAGAAGGAAGATCCCATAAGGTGGATTTAAATAGACTGAGAGGATAACTGGAACAGAGATAAGAACTTAAAAATAAAAAGAAGCGGAGAGGGTGCCAGAAGAAAAGAAGAGAGGGGAAACAGTAAAGAAAATATATTGGAAAATATTCTAAGGGACTTACAATATTGGAAAAAACATTTAAGGATTAATGACTGATTAGTGAGTGACAATATAAATATAAACTGTGCAATTATAATAACGGAAATATAAATACAAAATTCATAAAGAAGAAGAAAGAAGAAGGAAGAGAAGATAATAGAATAATAGAAGGACTTGGGGATAGGACTGAAGGATTGAAGGAGTCTGATGCAACATTGATGCAATATTACTACAGACATTTGCAACCAGAGGTTAAGTAATAAAAGGAAACAACTTAAAATAAAATAAATATAGACTGTGAAAGTAAGGAAAAACAATAAATAGAGCTTTTTACTGTTATTGAAAGGGGGGGGCGGTAAAAGACAGTAAATGATTAATGAAGCAATGAAAGATTAAATTGACTTGTTTGAATGAACTAAAGTGATTTATAATCTTCTATAACTTGTATAAGATAAATAGAAAGTAATCAAAAGATAATTATTGATAAAGTTTAAGTGAGACAAAATATATATATAGAATTTTAATAATTGTATTGTGCAATATATATGTATATAGTAAGTGGACGGGGGAAAAACACAAATTACTGTTATAAGAGATAAAGATACTAAGAGAGACTGTCTTGGAAGAGTGTGGATATAGTAAATAAGAACTACAGAGATACGTGTATAAACATAATTAGAGAGTATTGGTTATATGGTTATATGATATTGCGGAAAATTTTTACCCAAGGCTTAAAAATGTCAAAAACGGCAACTGTAGTTAAAACAGGGAAAAAACCAGCTACAATTCCCCCTCCAATAGCTGCCTTCCCGTCAAACCAAAGAACAATAGAAAACATGTTGGGGAAAGAAAAAGAGAAAACAGATTTGACAGCAAACAATATGCAGAGTATGTTGCAGATGATACAGGAAACATTAATGAAAACACAAGAGAAAATTGCTGATTTTAATTATTTTTATTTTTTATTTTATTTCCAATTTATATACCGCCCTTCTCCCTGAGGACTCAGGGCGGTGTACAGCCAGAAATAAAAACATGAAATGCAAATATTAAAACAATTAAAATATATATAAATTTGGCTCCAGAATTTAAGACTAACAAACCAATTAAAATATTTAAAATTTCTTCTTAAGCCAGCCCGGCTTGTTGGAAAAAATGTGTTTTAAGGGCACGGCGGAAGGTACTGAGGTCATGAATTCTCCTTATCTCCGGGGGCAACTGGTTCCAGAGGGCGGGTGCCCCCACAGAGAAGGCTCTCCCCCTGGGGGTCACCAGCCTACATTGTTTGGCTGATGGCACCCTGAGGAGGCCCTCTCTGTGGGAGCGCACAGGTCGATGGGAGGTCATTGGTGACAGCAGGCGGTCTCAGAGATAACTAGGCCCTATGCCATGGAGCGCTTTAAAGGTGATCACCAACACCTTGAAGCGCACCCGGAAGACCACCGGAAGCCAGTGCAGCTCGCGCAGGAGCGGTGTTATGTGGGAGCGCCATGCTGCTCCCGTCACTACCTGCGCGGCTGCGTTCTGGACCAGTTGGAGCCTCCGGGTGCTCTTCAAGGGGAGCCCCATGTAGACAGCGTTACAGTAGTCTAGGCGAGAGGTGACGAGGGCGTGAGTGACTGTGCACAGGGAATCCCGATCAAGAAAGGGCCGCAACTGGCGAATCAGGCGAACCTGACAGAAGGTCCCCCTGGCTACAGCTGTCAGATGTTCCTCCAAAGACAGCTGCCTATCCAGGAGGACTCCCAGATTGCGAGCCCTTTCCACAGGGGCCAAAGACTCGCCCCCAATAGTCAGTGATGGAGTCAACTGACTATATCGGGATGCCGGGAGCCACAGCCACTCCATCTTGGACGGGTTGAGCTTGAGCTTGTTTCTCTCCATCCAGATCCGCACGGCTTCCAGGCACTGGGACATCATTTCGAGGGCATCATTGGGGTGGCCTGGGGTGGATATGTACAGCTGGGTGTCATCAGCGTACTGATCGTATCTCACCCCAAAGCCACGGATGATCTGAAACCCGACTGGAACGGATCCAGATAAGATGTTTCCTCCAGGAATTGTGGAAACTGTCGCGCAACCACACTCTCAACAACCTTCGCAATAAAGCGGAGGTTGGAGACAGGACGATAGTTAGCTAATACTGCTGGGTCCAGGGAAGGCTTCTTGAGGAGAGGCCTCACCACTGCCTCTTTCAAGGCGGCAGAGAAGTGACCCTCACTCAAGGAAGCGTTGATAATAGCCTGGAGCCAGCTTCGTGTAAC
The DNA here is from genome assembly GCA_012654045.1 of Ptyas mucosa. NCBI lineage: Eukaryota > Metazoa > Chordata > Lepidosauria > Squamata > Colubridae > Ptyas > Ptyas mucosa. The sequence continues at coordinate 6,775 of WNWU01003637.1, read as the reverse complement.
CTCCCGGGAGGCCAGTACCAACCAGGAGGGACACGGGTCCAGTAAACATGTGGCCGCACTAAGTCTCCCCAAAATCCTGTCCACATCATCAGGAGTCACAGAGTCAAACTCTTCCCAGGTAACATTCTCAAGACTCTTCCTCATCACCCTGCCCAGATCTACCCAGTCGGAGTCCAAATCCCCCCGAATCTGAGCAATTTTGTCATACAGGTATTGTCCGAAATCCTCCACCCTGCCTTCCAAGGGATCCTCCCGCACTCCCGGATGGAGCAGAGAGCGGGTCACCCTGACAGGGCGGCCGGACGATTCCCTGATGACGCAATAGAAGCGGAAAAGTAATTAAACTTTGCCGCTTTTATCGCCACTAGGTAGGTCTTAATATGCGACCTTACCAGTGTTCGATCAGATTCAGCGAGACTGGCCCTCCAACCACTCTCCAGGCGTCTTTTCCAGTGCTTCATCTCTCTCAGCTCCTCGGTAAACCAGGGAGCCACTCGAGATCCACACCAGGTCAGAGGCCGCAGAGGCACGACTCGATCCAAGGCTCCACCAGCCGCCCGATTCCAGGCAGCTACCAGGTCCTCGGCCGAGTCGTGTGCCAGATCCTCAGGAAACGGCCCAAGCTCCATCTGGAACCTATCAGGATCCATCAGGTGCCTGGGGTGGACCCATCTAGTTGGTTCCGCCTCCCTGCAGCGGGGTGTAGCAGTTCGGAGATCTAGGCGAAGGAGCGAGTGATCAGACCATGACAAGGGTTCTATGTCTATATCCCCTATAACCAGATCACTCAACCACTGGCCAGAGACAAAAATCATGTCCAGAGTGTGCCCCCCCCTGTGAGTGGGGCCATGAACTAATTGGGTCAGGTCCGTGATAATCATGAAGAGGCGAAAGTACATCATAAAGAAATTAAGAATGAAATAGGAGAGGTAAAAGAAGATATTAAAAATATGATCGATAAAATAGAGACCATACAACAAGCAATGTTGGAGAACGACCAAAGAATTTAAAAAAATGGAAACAAAAATGGACCAAATAGATGTCAAAATAGAAACGGTGGAACAGAAGTCATTACAACTAAATAAGGAGCTGTCAGACTCAATTGCGTTTTTAGAAATGGAGAAAGCTTCATATTTCCTACGGTTCCAAAATATCGCGGAAGAGAAAGAGGAGGATTTGGGCGAAAAAATGGCAGAAATTTTGGCAGAATTAACACAAAGAAACAAGATAGAAATAAAGGGACAGATAGATGAAATTTACCATGTGCACATCAACAATATACGAAGACACAGGCTGGCAAAGGAAGTACACATAAAATTTACAAAAAAAGCAGTGAGAGATGAAATTTATAAGAAATCAAGAGAAGAAACATTAACATACAAAGGTAAAGAAATTATAATTTTGAAGCAGATACCACAAAGAATCCGGAATCAACTACAACAATACTAATTTTTGACAACTGAAGTGACCAAATATAAAGTGATGTTTAGATGGTTAATACCAGATGGCATACTTATTACATGGCAAGACAGAAAATACAGAGTGGACACGGTAGAGAAAGCACAAGAATTTTATAAACGCTATCTTTCACAGGAAGAAGAACAAGAAAGCAAGGAAGAATTAGAGAGCAAAAGCCAGGAGGAAGATCAAATAGAAGAAAGGGAAAGAGAAAGAGAAATAAGAAAAATACAGGAAAAAGAATGAGAAGAAAAAGAGGGCGCGAGAGGGAGAGTAAAAAGAGAGACAAGAAACACCAAAAAACAGCTTCAGTAAGAAATGGCAGAGGCAATAAATCTCTTCTCTGTGAACATAAACGGTTTGAATGCACCAAAAAAAGAACACAAATTTTTACTAAATTAAAAAAAACTTGAAACGGACATGATATGCCTTCAAGAGGTACACATTAAAAAAGGATACCAGAAACTATTAGAGAACCCAAAATTAGGAAGACTATATACATCATTAATACAAAAGAAAAAAAGAGGAATTGCTATATATGTAAAAGAAAGAATAAAATCAAAATTAATTCATTTGGACGAAGAAGGTAGAATGTTAATTGTAGAATTAGAAATCGAACAAAAACAACTGTTATTAATAGTAATATATGCTCCCAATAAAAATCAACATGAATTTTTTAAAAAAATGCACAATAAAATAATAGAACTAGGATATGATAATATTTGTTTAATTGGGGACTATAACACAATAGTGGTTATCAAAAAAGATTACAAGAGTAATAAAAAAAATTAAAAAAGAAAGATATATTACCAAAAGAATTCTTTAATATGACAACAGAACTAAAATTGTGAGATGTATGGCGAGAAATGCATAGTGAAGAGAGCCAATATACATTTTATTCACACCCACATCAATCCTGATCCAGGATTGATATGGTTTGGATGACAGCGGAAATACGGACAGGAGTGGAAGAAGTAGAAATAGGAGTAAACGAGCGGGCAGACCATAACCCAATAACTATAAAATGGAAAGGACAAAAAAGATTTAAAAGATGGACATTGAATCAAAATATATGCAAAGACAAAGAATACAAACAGATGTTGGAAAAGGAGTTGAAGATATTTTTTAGCATGAATAAAAAAGAAGATACATCAATACAAAACCTTTAGCTGAAGGCATATATCCGTGGACTGACAATTGCTTATAATGCAAGGAAGAAGAAGGAAAGGAAATATCAACAGGAAAAACTACAGGAAGAACTTAAAAAGTTAGAAAGAAAATTACAGGAAGATCCCCAAAATAAAAAAATAAGAGAGAAATGGAATATAGTTAGACATAAAATAAATTTAACAATTCAAAAGGAAATAGCGCAGAAAATAAAGATGTCAAAACAAAAATTTTTTGAACATGCGAATAAAATGGGTAGATGGTTGGTCTATAAATTAAAAAAAGTAAAAGATAAAAGAATGATATATCAACTGAAAGATGAAAATGGAATAACCCAACACAAAAGGGAGGACAAAAAGGAAATTATACAAAAGTTTTTCTCAAATCTATATTGTCAGGAAGAGATAGCACAAGAAAAAGTTAAAGACTATATAGAGGGAACAAACTTGTGTAAAATGACGGAGGAACAACAATAAATACTAAATAGACTGATAACTGAAACAGAATTTGAAATGGCAATGAAACAACAAAAAAACAACAAAAAAACAACAAAACACCGGGCCCAGACGGACTCCCAGTAGAGTTATATAAAAACACTCAAGAAATGCTGGGGGGCATGATGTTGGAAATATTCAATGAGGCTCTAGAACAGGCAAATATACCTAAAACATGGACAGAAGAAATAATCACCCTTATTCCCAAAGAGGATACAGATCATCAACAAATACAGAACTACAGACCAATATCATTGTTAAATACTGATTACAAGATATTTATGTCAATCATAGCTGAAAGAACAAAAAAAATCTTGAACAAACATATACATTCAGATCAAAACGGTTTCCTGCCAGGTCGACAAATTAAAAACAATATGAGAACAATAATAAATACCCTAGAGTTTTATGAAGCACATCCAGAAAAACAAGCTTCACTGGTTTTCCTTGATGCCCAAAAGGCATTTGATAATTTGAACTGGAAATTTATGTTAAATCAATTGAAATTTATGGAATTTGGGACTAAATTTGAAAATATGATTGGAAAAATTTGCACAAAACAAATGGCGAGGGTAATCATGAATGAAGATATGACAGGGAAATTCGATATAACAAAAGGGGTGAGACAAGGATGCCCACTTTCTCCACTTCTATTTATATTAACTTTAGAAACACTTTTGAAGAGAATTAGAGAGGATAGAGAAATAAAAGGGTTAAAGATAAAGACAGAAGAATATAAACTTCAGGCTTTTGCCGATGATCTGGTGTTTATAGTGGAGGAACCATTAGAATCAGGCCCAAAATTGATTTAAAAAATAGAAGAATTTGATGAAGTAGCAGGACTTAAAATTAACAAAAATAAATCTAAATTATTAACTAAAAATCTTACAAAGAAACAAGAGAAGGAATTAGAAGGCAGTACAAAAATTCAAATAACCAAGAAAATAAAATACTTAGGGATTTGGCTTACTGCAAGATGCTCCTCAATTAAGGAAGACAACTATGACAAATTACTACTGCAAATTAAAAAAGATTTAGATAATTGGAAAAATTTACAAATTTCATTTATGGGAAGGATCGCTATGATCAAAATGAATATTTTGCCCAAAATACTATTTCTCTTCCAAGTTATACCAGTAAAATTAGAGAACACTTTCTTTGAAACATTAAATAGAACAATTACCAAATTTATATGGCAAGGAAAAAGACTGAGAATTAGATTAAAAACATTGCAAGACACAAAAGATAGAGGAGGAGTAGCACTCCCAGAATGGGAAATACATTATCAAGCATCTTGTATAACCTGGCTGAAAGAATGGATGGAGTTAAGGGACAAATGAACACTAGTGATTGAAGGGCACGATTTGCAAGTGGGATGGCATGCATTCCTTTGGGACGAAAAATATAAAATACATGGTTACTTTAGAAGACACATACTAAGGAATGCATTGCTACAAATTTGGATCAAGATTAAAAAACAACATTACACAAAAATACCAATTTGGATTTCACCTACAAAAACATTAAAACATCCAAATTTAACTGAGTGGGACAAGATAATAAGATATAAAGATATATTAAAAGAAAAAGGAAATCTGAAAACAAAACAGGAATTGGAACAAGATCTAAATAGAGAAATCGAATATACGCAAATTTGGTCGAAATATAAAGAAGACACAAAATTAAATGCGATACACACTGAACAAAATGAATTGGACAAAATTATACAAGGGGCGGAGGAGAAATTAATCAGTAGAATATACAAATTTTTGCTGCAATATAAAATGGAAGAAGAAATAGTTAAGGATACAATGATTAAATGGGCAAAAAACTTTAACCACACAAGAGAATTGGTGAAATGGGAAAAAATGTGGCAAATAAATATAAAACTAACAATGTCCACGGCATACAAGGAAAACCAGTTGAAGATGTTTCATAGATGGCATCTACCCCCAGCTAGACTTGCAAAGATGTTTCCAAGTAAATCTCCAGTGTGTTGGAAATGTAACAAGAGCTACGGAACATACTACCACTTCTGGTGGACATGTCCAGCTACAAAGAAGTTCTGAGCTAAAATTAAAGAATGGCTAGAGAAAATAATAGAACAACCTATGAGTGGAAAACCAGAGACATTCTTATTAGGGATATTTACGGAAAAATACACCAAGGAAATAAAATATTTGATCTTACACATCATAACAGCTGCCCGTATAGTATACACACAAAATTGGAAAAAAGAAATCATACCAACAGAAGAAGAGTTGATAAAAAAAATCTTAGAGTGTGCCAAGATGGATAAATTAACAAAAGAGCTTAAAGAAAAAGAGGATACGGAATATTATACAATCTGGCACAAATGGTATAAGTGGCTGGAGAATAGGAATAGGAATAACAGAGAAGAAAAATAGGGGTGAAATGTAAAAAAGGAAAGAATGAATATGTCAATGTATAGAAAATATAAAGTTAATAGGGGTCTTAATAAATACACTGTAATTAAAAGAGAGGGGACAAGAAGAAACTTGAATAATATAAAGGGAAAAGGGAGAAAATGTAAATACTAGAAGATCATCATGAAATAGCTGTTAAGAGAGTATATATATAAATGTTGTATGTCTTGTAATGTAATTTTATGTTATAATAATAAAAAAAAGAGAAGGAAGGAGGGAGGGAGGGAGAGAGAGAGAGACACCCATTTCCCATAGAAAACACTGGATGCCACAAAACCTGGGTAGGCATGGCTGGGGGGGGTCATGTGACTGGGTGGGAGTGATGTTGAGTTGGCCACGCCCACCCAGGTTTTGTGGCTCCCGGTGTTTTCTGTGGGAAACGGGTCCAAATGGCTCTTTGAGTGTTTAAGGTTGCAGACCCCTGCTCTAATGGGGTGCCAATGTAACACGAGACCTCCCAGCTGTTGGGAGAAAGATAAACTTAGCCTGCTGCATATGTGAGTGTGTGCATGTGTGTGTCAGAGGAAAAGAGATGGATGATGGGATGCAGACAGGACTCTGAATTTCGGGGGTGGGGGTGTCTTCTAATTAGATGACTGAGCACCCTTGAGATGAAAGGAGTAAGCAGCAGTTGCTGATCTCCTTTGCTTTAATGCTACCACAATTGAGCCCAAAATTTATATTGCTAAGTGAGACAGTTGTTAAGTGAGTTTTGCCCCATTTTACAACTTTTCTTGCCACAGTTGTGAAATGAATCACTGCAATTGCTAAGTTAGTAACACAGTTGTTAAATGAATCTGGCTTCCCCATTGACTTTCCTTGTCAGAAGGTTGCCAAAGGTGATCACATGACCCTGGGACACAGCAATTGTCAAAAATATAAGTCAGTTGCCAAGTGTCTGAATTTTGATCACGTGATCATGGGGTTGCTGCAACAGTCATAAATGTGAAAAACGGTCATAAGTCATTTTTTCAGTGCTGTTGTAACTTCGAACAGTCACTAAATGAACTGTTGTAAGTGGAAGACTACCTGTATTGTTTTATCTATCTTCTCAACTAATCTAGATGAGCTAATGGGATGATTTTGAATGAGGAACTGAATAGAATAGAGCTGGAAGGGACCTTGGAGGTCTTCTAGTCCAGCCCCCTGCTCAAGCAGGAGAACCTATACCCGTGATGGCGAACCTATGGCACGGGTGCCACAGGTGGC
>WNWU01003621.1:0-10266 GCA_012654045.1 Ptyas mucosa | reverse complement strand
GGAGGATCCGTGCAGCTATTATCCCACCCCGCCTCGGCCACGCCGCGAGGCTCGAACTCAAGGAGGAGGAAGGGAGGGAGTCTAAATGACAGTTACCACGAGCAAGCCGCAACGCTATTATGCAGGGCTCCGAGTGGTTGGAGAAGCGGCAGCAATAGCAGCCTGGGCTGCGCTTTCAGTGGGCAAGCAATGCTGCCTCTGCCGTGAGGAACTTTGGAGAGAGAGGGCGGGGGCGGGGGCAGCTGTGGGAGCAGCCTTTCTCTTAGCTGGCAAGAACGGCCACAGCCAGTCCCTCCCTCTCTCTCCAAAGTTCCTCATGGCAGAGGCAGCTTTGCTTGCCCGCTGAAAGCGCAGCCCAGGCTGCTATTGCTGCCACTTCTCCAACAACTCGGAGCCCTGCGTAATAGTAGTGCGGCTTGCTCGAGGTAGCTGCTGTTTTGTTAAGTAAAATAATCAACCTGTTGTGTATGTATGTAAGGGTTAATGTCCTCATTAGCACCTCCCCTTCCAAACCCCTCCTTACCGATGCTCCTCCTCCTGTATATATGTTGATGCTTCTCCTCAGATTCTTTATTGTCCTAGTATCCTGTGTGACAGAAACAAATAAAAAGGCGTTAGTCAAATAAAGACTGAATCCTTGGTTCGTTTCTGGACCTGAAAAATAACAGACAAATATGGGTGCAGAGGATGGTTCTACAGATCCATCCATATAAAGACAATGCAGGACACCACCGACACAAGACAAGGACCCATCACCAGATCCATCAAAAGAAAGATGGCAGCGCAAATGACTCCAACAAAAAATAAAAATGAAAAGGTAAAATCACCCACGAGAGAAACCGTATCTAAACTAAAGGATGACTACCTAGTTGCAGAAATAAGAAAAGAAGAGAAGAGAGATCTAATTGAAATGATAACTCAACTCCAGATGACCCAATACTGCTCGCGAAACTCCACAGCGTGATGAAAAGCCATGGAGCAGCGGCAGACAGAAAAGAAACTAAACTCCCACAAAACAAAAATAAATTGGTAAGAGGCCTCTATCCCGAAGATGAACCCGAAAAAGAGACTGAAAAACTTTTCCCGCCTTTTTCATGGCGGCCATCTTACGAGATCGACCCACCAAAAATGGCCGACCACCTGTCACTCAAAGATCTGGATTCAAATCCCAACAAAAGAAACAAAAAACAAAAAAGAGAAAAATATCAAAATCTAACAATTAACAAAGGGCAAGCTTGGCAAGAACAAAATGAACCGCCCACCAAGAAAGGGATTAAAGAAGCCATGCGATTGCTAGAAACAGCCTTTGGAGGAAAACTAAGAATCTCCAAGGCACAACAAGACAAACCCAAAATAACAGCAAACACCACAATATGCAAAATACAAAAAAGACTAAGCTACCTGGAAAACCCATCCCTGACTAACAAAGGAAGACAATCCACTCCCTGCCACGAAGACTCCGATGAGGAACCGGACGCATCGTTAAGAAACAACCCAAGCCACTACGCGAGTGAGCAGAACTACCGGAGAATCGAACAAGAAAAATATACTCACCAAACAAGTAAAGACTCCCCGACAACTCAGACGGCTTCCAGGTCGACCATCGACTACCGAGAGGCTTCCAGAGCCAATGCCAGAGAGCATCGGGTCGAATGAAACCATCCCCCGGCGGCCACGAACCGGAGCTCCTACCTTGACGACGGCAAAGACAAAATGAATCGTGAGCATGCGCAGTACCACCCAGCGCCTGACAGCACAAGAGCCAATCAACACAGACTTGCTTCCAGCGTGCCTATGCCCTATTGTGAATTCAGTTTTGACAGAAACCATGGACAGCGGCAAGGCATGGGTAACTATATGCATCACACAAATACTCTTGTAACTGATCTAGTTAAACTTAAGGCTGATGGGACAAATTTACAAGAATGGGGGCAACAATTAGAAATTATGTATTTAAAGGAAAATATGTTGTTTTTTCTGTATGACCCCCCTAGCAAGCCTTGGAATTGTGACACAGATTGTCTCCATCACAAAGCATATTATATGATGATAGTGTTGTGGCTCCGACCCCCGAGGCCATCGCATCGGAGGAAGAAGGCTCCGAACAGGAGGGAGAGGAGCCAGCCAGGCCTCCCTCCCCCGGCCCCTCCTCCCTGGTACTTCATCAGCTGCCGGCCGAAGGAGAGGAGATGAGTCAGGAGCCAGGTGTCTCCAATCAGTCGGAGGATAATGAGGAAGGCCAGAGGTGGCTGGACCCACGCCAGCGCCAGCGTGATAAGAGAGCTCAACAAATGAGGAAGCATGCCAGGGATTAGCTGAGTCACAGGACCACACCCCACAGGTTTTATAAAGGAGTGGGGTAGCAGTTGGAATTCTGTGACGGACAAAGTTTTACCCTGGCTAGTCCTTGGAGCTAAGCATCAGCCGGCTGGAATGATTTGGACTTTTGAATTATATTTCCCTCAATTGGTGTGTACGTGTTTTGTTATCTGGTGGAGGTATTTCCCCCCCCCCCTTGTTTAGTAAAGACCTTGGCAGCCGGTTTACAAAGGGCTGCCAAGCCGTGATAACGAACCTTCCGTGTGTGTGCTACTCCTTTAACCCTTGTCTGTCTGTGTGGGTTGTGTGTGTGGAGGACGGGGACAGAACAGATAGCTACAATCTCACCATGTATATTCCCCAGCATAGAGCACAATCTTACTGTAACAGAAATATTCCAAAAACTGTATAACCTATTTCAGAGGAATAATGCTGCATCCACTTCCAGAAAATCCAGGGAATTCTATGGGGCCAGATTGAGGGGTGGAATGTCAATGAGTGAGCATATCCTAAACCTGAATGCAGCCAGGGTGGAACTCATCCAAAGAGGGGAGGTTATTCCAGAAAACAGTCTAAAAAGTGTAATCATTAACTCCCTTGACTCAAGCTGGGACAATTTTATCACTGTATTGGATAACTTAAATTTAGAACAGCTCACGTTAGATGACTTAACCAGCAGACTTATTGCTGAAGATAAGAACAGGAGGGAAAGATCTTTAGGTCACAGGGATGACAGGTATAGAAGGAGAGCTGAACCTCGAAATAGAGACAAATACACGTATGGGTGCCACATCTGTGGGTCAAGCAATCATTATCAAAGTGATTGCCCAAGGAACATCGATTACAAACAACAACACAAAGCAAAAGAAAGGCCAGAAAAGAGGGTGAACTTCTCTGACAGAAACTCCCCTGAATACAGGGAAAAACGTAGTGAGACCCCTAATTCCAGGTACACACCAAGAAGCAGAGATAGTTCAAAGGAAAGCAGACAGGGCTATCAGTATGGTTTAGGAAATGACAACTTAGAAACACCAGACAATTATTGTAGTTGGCTTATAGATTCTGGGGCCACATGCCACACTACATACAACAAAGAAATATTAGAAAAGTTCATACCCACAAATTACTACATTAAAGTAGCAAATCAGAAAAAGGTTTCAGTAAAAGGAACAGGGAATGTCTACATAAAAGGAATAGGACAAATAGAGGGGGTACTCTTCATTCCTGAGATCCCTCAAAACATATTAGCCACAATAAGATTAACAATAGAACACAAAATAACCATATCTTTCAGCAAAGGTAAAGCATTCATGTATAAGGATACCAAACCCGTAAAAGAAATACCCATAAAGGGAGGTTTAGCTTATCTATGCCCCGAGGAGACAGAATGTAAAACCACATATGAGGAGGTCATTGAGCACGTGTCAGAAGAGAAACCCAATGATTGTTCTAATGTGTCACAAAAAATCACAAATGGGAAATTATTACATGACAATTGTGCCCACCTATTGCATAGGAGATTGGGGCATGCAAGTTTCCAAACTATACAAAAAATGTCAGAATGCTCAGAGGATGTTAAAGTAAAAAATTGTGACAATTATTTAGATTGTTCTGTTTGTAAATCGTCCAAAATAAGGTGCAAACCCAAACCCAAAAAGGCATCACGCACAACTCATTCCGTATTTCAATTGATTCATATGGACCTTGTTGGTCCACTAAGGCCCTCAATTAAATATAGAAAAAAATATTTTTTAACAATTGTAGATGACTTTAGCAGGTACGGTTTTGTCTATACACTTAACAACAAACATGAAACGTTCAGAAAAGTAAAAGAATTCTATAAAAAAATTGAAATCCAACATGGAGTAAAAATTAAACAGATCATGACCGACAGAGGTTCTGAATTTTTGTCCAGAGAATTCAGAGATTGGACAAATGACCAAGGCATCAAACACTTCAAATCCTGTCCGTTCTCACTGTTTCAGAACGGGATCGTAGAAAGGAAAAATGGTTTACTGCAAACCATGGTCAGATGCGTGCTAGCGGATGCTGGCTTAGGTCAATCCTTCTGGGCCGAAGCCCTCATGTACTCAAATTATACCTTAAATTGCCTCTGGTCAAGCTCAATTAATAAATCCCCTTATGAGGTCATGTTTGACAGAAAACCCAAGGTGGGCCACTTACACATCTTCGGAGTGACAGCCGATGTTTATATTCCAAAACAGATAAGGCGTAAAGAGGACAAAATATCAAAAAAATTGATCTTTATGGGTTATGAGACAGGTACAAAGGGTTACAGATTTATAGATCAAAGTAATAATTTTGTCATCTCTAGGACCGCTAATTTTCATGAGCATAGTAACTGGTCTAAATTACACTTACACTACATGATTTATGTCACAGCAAAAAAGGTATCGTATTGGAAAACAGCAAACAGGAACAAAAAAACATGAACCCAACTTCCCCACATAAATCTAGACCAAACCATACAAATATAGCCAAAAGGGAGTGGAAGGAAGGACATCCAGTAATACATATAGACAAACTATCAAATAAGGAAACCAGATTCCTACACACTGATGAAGCACCACAAAATAGACCAGTCAGGTCAACTAGAAACAATAAACCAAAAAAATTACAAGATTATGTACTCTCCTTAGACACCCCAAAACTAACACCAAAGAGCTACCATGACATATCTAAATTACCTGTAGAAGAAAGACAAAAATGGGAGGAGGCTATCAAAAAAGAAATGCATAGTTTGAAAGAGTTAAAAGTCTACACACCAGTCTCCTCTCCTTTAGAAAAATCACCTATAGGCACAAAATGGGTATTTAAAATAAAAGAATTGGAGGATAACAAACTATTGTATAAAGCCAGATTAGTCGCTCAGGGTTTTGCCCAAAGGTTCCCGGACGATTATGAGAATACTTATTCCCCAACTGTTAGATCAGAAAGTGTAAAAATTGCCTTCACCTTAGCTTCCATCCTAGAATTAGATGTCCATCAATTTGATGTTCAAACAGCCTACTTACACGCTAACCTTGATAAAAAAAATATACGTAAAGGCACCACCCAATGAAAATTCTCAACCCAACAATTTTTGGTTATTAAACAAAAGTCTTTACGGCCTGCGACAATCAGGAAAACGCTGGTACGATTGCTTGTCTAAAATTCTCACTGATTTGGGATTCAAAGCCACCTCTGTGGACTTATGCTTTTTTTGTCAAATCTACTGATTCTTTTTTTTTTATTGAAAAAGTTTTAAAAGTTTTACATACATTTTCTCCCCCCTCCCCAACCGCCCCCCCCGACTTCCCAGAGCAAATACAAAATAAAATAAAATACAGCTCAAATTCTCTAGAACTCCATTTCACACTTATCATAATCAATAAACAAATAGATAAAAGGAAAGCAAGTCTTCTTTCTTCTTATTCCATCTAATTCAACAAAATTAATATCCATTCATAATTACAACAGCTAATAAAACAGTTAAGGATTACCTAATTAAGCCTATCTTTACTCAATTTAGCTATTTAATGCTTAACAAATTATTAGGTCTATACAATTTAACAAGATATTTTATAACTTTTTTCATTGAAAACAAAAGAGAGAGAGAGAGAGAAAAAAAAAGAAACCCTCATTCAAAAACCCCAAATTTAAAATAAAATGTTATATAAACTCTTCCGTCCTCCACTTTTAAACCATAAAGGTCCAATTATAATTAAAGCACTTAATAAAAAATAATTTTTTTGAATTAAAAAAATAATAATCAAACCTCTTATTAGTTTATCAATATATATTAACAAATCAGCTAAAAACATCATTTATTACCTATATCAAACGTTTAAAATCTTCATACTAGATTAAACCGGTTGCTAATCTTCTTGTCTTCACATCCTCCAACAGCATTTAGAATATCTTCATTCATTTGCATCTACCCACCTAAATAAAAATTGCTTCTTTATATAAAAAAACCCCCCGAGTGACTTTATGATTGTGTTTGAAATAATATCCATCAAATCCAGTCAAAAATTAGATTAATAAATTCATCAAACGTGTTAGGGAAACCACCAGATCAACTGCAGTTGCCCTAGGTCCATAGTCCTTTTGCCTTATATTTATTACCATCAGTCAGGAGACTCCAATTTACTATATTCAATAAAACTTCTGCAATTGTCATTAAATCCAAATTTATTGCAGTCCTTAATAAAATATTCCAAATCATTCAAGTCAGGGCATATTTTACAGCCCAACCCACCAGCATTGCAGTGATCTGTTTATTCTTCTCAAAATAATCCAATACCGCTGTAGGTTGCCTCCTCATCGTCGCTCCTCGCTTAGATAACTGGCATTAAACTGCTGTCTGTTTTTTTTCCCACAAGTTCAAAATCTTTAAACTGCTAAAAAATACTTTTTAAGGACCATCATCTCATCAAGCAGGGTTAGTTTCCATTTTTCCAATCTTTCTTCTTTTCCTTTTTACGAACTTTCTTTTTAACTTTGAACCCTCTGCCTTTTTTAACTCCAGTAAAATTTTGCAATTTTTGGGATTGCATAATATAAAATTTTTGGAGAAATATAACTTCTTTTGGAAACAGCTCTTTAAATACAGATTGATTTTTATAAGAAAAAATTTGTGTAACCAAAATCTCATCAGCTTCCAAGGTTTCCTTATTCTGCACAGCCTCCATCTTTCTCTCCTCGGTGATCTGTTGTACTTTTCCATCTCCCAGCTCTTCGTTCAATCCCCCACTGCTAGATTGCAACTCAGTATTTCCATGTGTTTCATTGTTTCCAGCTTGAAAAGCTTGAAATATAGTATCAATTCTTTTCAATAAAGCAGAGGTAATTGAGCTCAAAGCTTCCTCAAAGTCAGACCATTGAGGGTTAAATAACCCTCCTTTGTTTTCTTTGCTTTCAAAAAGACCAGCCATCCTGCCCCCCTTCTTCCTTCCCTTCCAGAAGGACGGGAAAAAAAAGAAAAAGAAGAAAAAAAAGAGTAATTTGTATTGCTGCTTGAATTATTCCTTTCTTGTTTCATCCACTTTTCAAAAAGGAGTTTTACGTTTCAAACAGGGGCTTATCAATAATTACTTTTAACTTTCACTTCTTCATGCCCCGTTAAAACTCAAACGCCATCTTGCTTTCACTTTCAGCTTAAAAAAATCTTTTAAAGAGAGTAAATCTTTGGAGTTAGAAAGAAAAAAAAATACTTGCTGTTTCATTCATGCTGCTTGTGCTCTGCCAGATTTATTCAGAAAGTAGTTGTCTAAAGTTAATTACTGGGATGGTAACGACATCTAGCTCTGCAATTAGCAGAGGCATCCAGGGTCCGGAGTACTGACAGGCTTAACGGGGAGCTCTCATCTTCGAGCGCCAGATTATGGGTAAAATCTGGCACTCTCAGGGAGCTCTACCCCACCTGTCTACTCACCTTCCCCCCTCATACCAGGGGGAAAGTTTCCAAACCGCAAGACAGCTGATAGTCGCTGTTCTTTGCAGTTCTACGGAGCCCTGGGCTGGCACTTCAAAAAGAAGTGTCTAGCGATGTCGCTGTCCCAACGGAAGTCCTAAATCTACTGATTCTTCAAAGGAATTTGTGCTCATCTATGTTGACGATATCTTGTATTTTGGTAAAGAAAGGGCTAAATGCGATGAATTCGCAAAAGAATTGAGTAATCATTTTAGTTTGAAAATATTGGGCAAAGTAAATAAATATCTAGGAGTACAAATAGAAAAAAACACCAAAGGGTTTTAAATTATCCCAAAAGGAAAAAATTACAGAACTGATACAAAAATGTTATATGTGTAATTCTAAGACATCAGACACACCCATGTCAGTCGACTTTGTGAAAAATATGAACGGGGAGCATGAGCCTTTCACTGACAATACCTTGTATAGGTCTGTTATAGGATCCTTATTGTATATATCTAACTGGACTCGTCCAGATATCACACTAGCGGTTAATCTTCTATCCAGAAATGTAAGTGAACCCACTTCTTTCCATTGGGAAAGTGTAAAAAGGGTATTGAGATATCTAAATTCTACTATTGACTTTTGCTTATATTTGGAACCATCTTTAACCAAGAAACCTATCTTGTCTTGTTTTGCGGATGCCGACTGGGCCGGAGACTCAAAGAGTCATAAAAGTACATCAGGTTATGTTTTCTTTGTGAACAATTCTCCTGTATATTGGTTTACCGGAAAGCAAAGTCTCATTGCAACCTCAACGGCTGAAGCCGAATATATATATGTCTCTCAAAGGCCACTAACAATCTGACATGGTTTGATGATCTCCTAGCTGAAATATGGACTGAACCCGACTACCCGATATACATCAAGGAAGATAATCAAGCAGCCATAGACATCTCCTCTGCTGAAGCTGTCGGAAAGAGATCTCGGCACATTGACATTAAATTTAAGCATGTGAGACAAATGTCAGACATTGGTTTTGTAAAATTGATCCACTGTGAAACTTCTGAACAAACCGCTGACATATTAACTAAACCATTATCATCAAGACAACACATATATTTAACTTCAAAGTTATGTGTAAGGTTATAAACGGTTGAATATTTTAAGAGGGGGATTTGTTAAGTAAAATAATCAACCTGTTGTGTATGTATGTAAGGGTTAATGTCCTCATTAGCACCTCCCCTTCCAAACCCCTCCTTACTGATGCTCCTCCTCCTGTATATATGTTGATGCTTCTCCTCAGATTCTTTATTGTCCTAGTTTCCTGTGTGACAGAAACAAATAAAAAGGCGTTAGTCAAATAAAGACTGAATCCTTGGTTCATTTCTGGACCTGAAAAATAACAGACATGTTTGCACTCCCCCCCTTCCTCCGTCTTCCTCCCCCCCCTTCCTTCGTCTTCTCCTCCTTGAATTGGAGCCTCGTGGCATGACCCAAGCTGAAGTGGGGAGGGATAATAGCTGCACGGATCTCCTGATGCCGCCCATGTCCCCTGCCCTGGAATAATGAAGCACTTTGACAAGGAAAGCAGAGTCTCTCAGCTGGGCGGGAGGCGAGATCTGGCATCGCCTCCCCGCTGGCGGCTTCTCCATCTCCTGGCTGCTCCAGGAGCAGCCTGTTTGTTACCCAGCCTGTCGTCACAGCTTGCCCCCACCCCTTCTGCTCCGCCAGCTGGTCCAGGGGTTCTGCCAGAGAAGTGGCAGAACGAGAACCGTTGTTGATGTTGGCAAAGGGGGGATGGCGGCAAGGATAGGCAGTCCAGGGCTTCCCTGTCTCCCCACTCGAGCGGGCTTCTGTCATGGCCTAGGCCTCCAGGGGAAGGAATTGAAGCCCCATTCTGCTGCTCCTTCCGTTGTATGGAAAAACCAATATACTGCTTCAATTATCCGTTCCCTCCCTTCCCTCAATCCCGTTTCATGGCTTCCCAACTTCCTCAATCCTCTGCTTTCTCGCTGTTTTCTCTAAGCAGCCAAGAGAGAATGGGCTTGCCCAGCTGTCACAGTCTCCCATGCCTGCGATGCCAGATCTCGCCTCCCGCCCGGCTGAGAGACTCTGCTTTCCTTGTCAAAGCGCTTCTTTATTCCAGGGCAGGGGACACGGGCGGCATCAGGAGATCCGTGCAGCTATTATCCCTCCCCACTTCAGCTTGGGTCACGCCGCGAGGCTCCAATTCAAGGAGGAGAAGACGGAGGAAGGGGGGGAGGAAGATGGAGGAAGGGGGGGAGTGCAAACAGCAGCTACCTCGAGCAAGCCGCACCACTATTACGCAGGGCTCCGAGTTGTTGGAGAAGCGGCAGCAATAGCAGCCTGGGCTGCGCTTTCAGCGGGCAAGCAAAGCTGCCTCTGCCACGAGGAACTTTGGAGAGAGAGGGAGGGACTGGCTGTGGCCATTCTTGCCAGCTAAGAGACAGGCTGCTCCCACAGCTGCCCCCGCCCCCGCCCTCTCTCTCCAAAGTTCCTCACGGCAG
>WNWU01003619.1:0-11896 GCA_012654045.1 Ptyas mucosa | reverse complement strand
GCAGCTCACAGCCAGAACAAATGTAAAAACATGAGATATAACACCATAATATTTAAAGAATTGTAAAGCGTTCTTTTATTTGAAAGAACAGAGTGATTATTTCCACTTAGATAGTATTTAGGAGTCAAAGAAAATCATAGCTACATATTTCCAAATGGGAAATGGTTGAATGATTGTAATTTTTGTAATTCTCTTCCTTTTCATCTCAATAAATCTTGCTAAAGAGAACTCTGTGAAAATCATTCAGAGGAATTTGTTCTTCAGTTACTGCCAATGAATTTGACACCTTTTAAGAAACAATTTCAGCAATTATTCCTTCTGACAGTGGCTAAAAGTGTATGTGTGAGAGAGAATGAACAGGAAAAGTGGTAAGATGAACTCTATGAGAGCCAAGGTCCAACTATGTTGTTTGATAATTTCCATCCCATGAAGCCAGAGAAGGTGGGGGCCTCCAGGTCCTCTTTCTTCGATGTTCATTCACTGAGTCCTAGTTAGCACACCTTTCCCATAGTTGCTCCCGCCTTATCAAAGAAGCTTCTTCATGAGATCCAGCATCCTGTCTCCATCCCTTTATTAAAGCAGGTTCTTTTCCCAAATACCTGGGCTAGGTCGGGACCGGAGTCCAGAAGATGGGGGTGCAGAAACCCCCAGGAAGAGTCAGGCTACATCCTGATGAGATTGGGCTCCTTGTGGCTGCACCGTGTGAATAGTAGCAAGCAGGAGGTGGGGTGTGTCTCAAACGCCATCAGAGGAAAGAGGGCAGTGGTGGGTTGCTAATGGTTCTACCTGGATCGGGGAAGTGGTAGCAGCAGCTGCGGGAGGCTCCGCCCACTCGTGCCAGATGCTTCTGTGCACGAGCGAACTGGTAGCAACAGGTTTTGCAACCCACTTCTGAAAGAGGGTCTCTCTCTCTCTTTCCAAGGTGGGAAGCCCAGCAGTGCAACCCTTGAAGGCCTGACCTGGTGGGTTCACCTCAGTCATCTCAGGCTGCTTCCAGCCCCAGAAGCCCCAGAAATAATCCCTCCCAAGGACTTTGCTCCGGGCTCCCCGGAAGCGAGAAGAAGGGAGAAGAAAGGGGAAGTTCTGATTACGAGATCCTGAACGTCTCTGGAGATCAATTCCAATGGACTATGAGGCAATAAAGGTAGTCCTCCACTTACGACCACGATTTCTGTTGCTAAGCAGGGCAGTTGTTAAGTCAGTTCTGTCTCATTTTATAACCTGTTTGCCACAGTTGCTAAGCAAATGAGTGCAGTCGTTAAGCAAATCTTATGCTTATCCCATGACCACAAGGTACTGCAACTGTCATAAATACACACCAGTTCCCAAGTGTCTAAGTTTTGATCACGTGACCAGGGGGTGCTGCAGTGGCCGTAAGTGTGAAAACTGGTCATAAGTCACTCTTCTCAGTGCAGTTGTAACTTCAGTCAGAAAACAAATGGTTGTAAGTCGAGGACTCTCTGTTGTCCTCATAGCAGTTTTTGACCACGAGGCTCCTGCCCTTAAGACTCCCTCAGAATAGAAGGTCCTGGAAGGGGCCTTGGGGGTCATCTAGTCCAACCCCCCGGTCTCAAGCAGGAGACCCCATGGCCCAGACCATCCCATATAAAGGACCGTCCTTCAGTGAGTCACAGCCAATTCTCTGGCTTGTTGTGCCCCAGATGGTAAAGGAATCACTGCAGCTGTGGAATGAACCCTGAGATCCTTAAGGGGACCCAGCTTCTCCCATGGACTCAGTTTGTTGGAAGCCGGCTGGGAAAGTTGCCAATGGAGGACACAGGACCGAGAGACAGGAACCCTCGCAAATACTTGCTGGCTGCCAAACGCCCAAATGTTGACCGTGTGACTGTGAGAATGTTGCAACGGCCGTAACTGTGAGGACTGGAGGGTGTAATTCACTTTTTTTAAGTGCCACTGATACTTTTAACTGCCGACAAAGGTCTGGTTTTCCGTGGAGGCTCTCCCTGCACTTCGGCCTCCATCGGCCTTTCTGTCCTCGCTGCAGAAGAGCCAACCTTTATGTGCATCCTCCACAAGCAGAGCTGGAGACGGGCTCCCTGCGCTCCTCCTCCCGGCTTTGGGACTCAGGCTGCTCCTGCTGGTGGGTTTTGGTTCCCTGGAGCCCCTTGCCCCCTTTTTGGGAATCAAGAGCGGCATTGAGACACGGGCAACTGCCCTGAAAACAGCTACACCAAGGAGGTTGTCTCCCCCATTGACCAAAGGGAACCCAAGCTCCGTGTTTTGTTTTGTTCTTTGAAAAGTTTTTCAGCTTTATTTCTTATACACAGAACATAAAATGTACATTTTCTTTTACATAATTAATCCTACATATACATGTTTTCCTTAAAGAAAGCATCAAAATAAGGCATTTTAATTACATTCCGAGTTGCTCTTCTACCCTTTCTTCCCTCATTTTGCAACAACCCTTCTTCTTCTTTTCCTCTTTCTCTTCCCTCCCTCCTCTCTCTCCTTTCTCCTTCCTCCTCTCCTGCCTCATCCTCCTTCCCCTTCCTTTCCCCCACTAGTCACCTTCTCTCCTACTCCTGTCCCCTACCCTTCCTTCCTCTCCTTTTCCCTTTCTTCCATTCCTCTCCCTCCCTCTCCTCTTCCTACCCTCTACTCCTCTCTCCTTTCTATCTTCTTTGCTGTGGAATATTCTCCTTCTTTGGTATCTGAACAGCTCCTGTATTCTAATAGTATATACTTTCTTTCAACTTCTTTTCAGATTTATTCTATCAGTATTTATCATCATAATTGTACACTTATTCTTATTATCTTCTTTCTTTTCCCCCCCCCCATCCCAGTTTTTCATTTACTCTGGTGTCATCTGGGTTTCTATTTCTTTTTTATCCTCTCCCTCATTTAACTTTCTATTATCTAAATCTTTTATCTACCCTCTTATCTTCATATTTCTTTTCTAACCATATATAAAATCTTCCCCATGTCTTGAAGTACACTGATTCCTCTTTATCTCTTATTCTTAAAGTTAATCTATTCATTTCCACACAGTCTAAAATCTTTTTTACTTCTTCACCTTCTGACAGAATTTTTTCGGTCTTCCAATTTGAATGCAAATACAATTCTTGCTGCTGCTATTATATGTATAGTTAAATACACATCTTCTTTACTATATCTCTCTGGGAGAATACCCAATAAAAAAAACCTCTGGTTTTAATTCTATAGATTTATGTAATATTTCTTCCAATCATTTCTGTATTCTAGACCAATAATTTTTTGCTTCTAAACATGACCACCACATATGATAGTATGATCCCGGCAAATGCAAGCATTTTCAACATTTGACTGATTTATCCTTAAACATCTTTGCTAATCTTTCTGGTGGCATATGCCACCTATAAAACATTTTATATAGATTTTCTTTATATGCAGTTACCATTGTCAATTTATAATTATATTCCCATAGTTGTTGCCATTTCTCCAATTCTATTGCATATCCAAAATGTTTTGCCCATGTTATCATTTCCTGGAGTCTCTCTGGAGCTGGGATGGGTTTCTTTAGGAGGATGAAAAGCCTTTTGTCAAATTGTCCCTTCCTTGTGTTTCTTTTCCTGCCTGCTGTGGGCAGAAGGAACTGGCATGGTGGTCAGTGACGGGTGAGCCATTGGCCCTGTGCTCACCTGGCTGGACCCTGAGCTGAGAAACTGACAGGTCATCAGGGAAGGACCTCCCCATCGCCCACACCCCATGGATCCCTCCCTCCCTCCCTTCCTCTGGGACAAGGCTGGATAGCTGACTTTCTTTCAAGATGGAGGCTAAGAACTCTTTTTTTTAATTGAAAAAGTTTTAAAAGTTTTACAAACATTTCGCAAGACACTTGGGTAAGAAAAACTGAAAGTACACATATAGACTGGGTGAAACCAGGCTTAATAGCAGTAACTGTGAGAGGATCCTGGAGTCTTAGTGGACAACCAGTTAAATATGAGCCAGCAGCAAAAAAAAAGCCAATGCAATCCTAAATTGCATTACAGAGGGATACAATCAAGATCAAGAGAGGTTCTAATACCACCCTATAAAGCCTTAGTAAGACCACACCTAGAATCCTGCATCCGGTTTTGGTCACCACACTATAAAAAAGATGTTGAGACTCTAGAAAAAGTGCAGAGAAGAGCAACTAGGATGATGAGGTGACTGGAGGCTGAAATATACAATGAACGGTTGCAGGAACTGGGCATGGCTGGTCTAGTGAAGAGAAGGACCAGGGGAGACATGATAGCAGTCTTCCAATATTTGAGGGGCTGCCACAGATATGAGGGGGTCAAGCTGTTTTCCAAAGCACCTGAAGGCCACACAAGGAATAATGGATGGAAACTGAACAAGGAGAGATTCAACCTGAAAATAAGGAGATAAAGTTGCCTTCAGAAGTTGTGGGAGCTTCATCACTGGAAGCTTTCAAGAAGAGACTGGAGCATCATCTGTCAGAAATGGTGTAGGGTCTGCTTGGACTAGATGACCTACAAGGTCCCTTCCAACTCTGTTAATCTGTGTCTAGTTTCTAGAGAGACTGGGAAGGATTTCATGTGTGAATGACCTGAATGGTGAATACAGAAATGCTTAATTCCTTCTTTGAATCTCTTTTTAGGCAAAAAGAAAAACAAAATATGAAAAGAACACCGAAAGAGAGAGAATCGGGATACAATTCCAAATAGGCACAAAATTCATAAGGTGCCTGACCAGCCAGACCCAGTGAGTGGTCCTTCATGGAGCTCCATCTACACGGGGGGAAGCATTCGGTGCGGTTCCTCAAGGTTCTGCCTTGGGCCCAGGACTCTTCCTCCTCTTCCTCAATGATCTAGGTGAGGGGACAGAAAGGGAACTCATCAGGTTTGCAGATGGCACCAAGCTTGTGGGAATTATTAGAACATCAGCTCAATTATCCAGAAGGATCTTGACAGACTTGAACGTTGGAGCCTACCTAGCAAGATACATTCACTGGTGAGAAAAGCCAGGATCTGCAGGATCCTCAGCAGGAAAGCCCAATGCCTAGCTACAGAACGGGCGGCACATAGCTCAGCAGTGGTACCTGTGGAAGGATCTCGTGGCAAAGCACTTAAGGATCTGCCAGAACTCTACTGCAACTGACAAAATAGGCCAAGGCAGCCTTAGGCAGCAATGAAAGAGGGGTAGATCCAAGATGGCGAGAAGTTCTGGTACCACTTTATGTCTCACTGGTCAGACCACCCTTGGAATACTTTGTCCAATTCTGGTCACCCCAAAAAAGAAAAAGTTGTGGAGATTCTGGACAGTGTGAAGAGAAGAGGAAGAAAGATGATTTAAGGTCTAGAGTCTAAATCACGTGATGAGCGGTTGAGGGAGTTTGCTATGTCTAGCTGAGACAAGGTGGGAAGGATTGGGCAGCCATGATAGAATCTTCTGGCACTTTTAGGGGCTCTGACAG
The DNA here is from genome assembly GCA_012654045.1 of Ptyas mucosa. Taxonomy (NCBI): domain Eukaryota; kingdom Metazoa; phylum Chordata; class Lepidosauria; order Squamata; family Colubridae; genus Ptyas; species Ptyas mucosa. Next base: position 6,480 of record WNWU01003619.1, on the reverse strand, counting down.
AGAAGAGGGGAGGGGCCATCTCCAGAGCACTGGAGGGAAGGACAAGAGGAAATGGGGGGGGGGAGAGATTGTTAAACAGAGACCCAATCTAGAAGTCAGGAGAAATTTTCAGTCAGTAGGAACAATCAAGCAATGGAATAGGTTGCCTCCCAAAGGAGTGAGTGCTCCCTCTCTGGAAGTTTTCAAAGTGGACAAGAGAACCAGATGGTATAAAGTTCCTGCCTTGAGCAGAGGGTTGGACTAGAAGACCTCCAAAGTCCCTTCCAGTCCTATCAATCTATCTGCTGTGTTCTACCATCCCTAAGATGACTTCTCCACCCACTGGCCACTGACCAGCTCTAGTTGGCCTTGGTGGCCCCCAGCTTCCCCCTCCTGTTGCTCCTCTCTTGCAGCTTCTGGAGCAGGAGTAGTTTCTGCCTGTCCCTGAGACCCTCAACCCAGCCCTGTCTTCCAGCTCTGCCACCAGCTCCATCAGCCTTGTGGCCTCCGGGGGTCTCTGCTGCCTCAAGGCCTCTCCTGCAGACCCCTCAGCTCCCAGTTCAGCTTCTAGCTGTTCTCCTCTCTCCTCCTCTCCTGCGGCTGCCCTGCTCCCAGCTGCTCGACTCGTTTGGGTGCTCGGTTCTGGCTCCCAGATCCACCTCTGGCCAGACTCTCTGCTCTCCCCACAGCAGAGCCCTCACCCTCATCACTGCTGCCCCTCGGCCTCAGCTGGCACTCTGAAGGTTGGAGCTGAGCCTGGGGACTCACCGTTACCAACCTCACCTCACCACTGCCACGGCCATCACCTCCACCCTCCTTCTTGGCTTGGAGCCCTGGGATTCCTCCGTGCTCTCAGGCCCTGATGCTGGGTGGCTGGGAGGCTTTCAGCTCAGCTGGCAGTCCTGCCACTGGTAAGGTGGGGATAAGGGAGCGGCTTCACCTGGAAAGGGTGGGGCTTGCATGACTCCCCTGGCACACTAGGTGGCAAGTCAAGGGAAGGGAGGGGAAGAGTCTCTTTTCTTTCTAAAATGGGTAAAAGGCCACCATTCCTCCATTCCAGCTATGGGGAGAGAGTGTCAGCAAAGTTCTGCCATGTGCTGGTCATTCAGGAGTGCCAACATCATTTCTGAAGAAGCCCACGTGGCTGGTGATCTCTGTGTGGAGATCTTTGCTGTTTTTCTCCAAATGCCTGTTCTGCAGCTCTGATTCTTGGATGGCCATTCTGACCTGGTTCACTCCTTCTCTGTTGTCCTCCAGAGTTTTCTGCTGGTCTTCCATTGTGGCTTGGAAAACACAGGTCTGCTGCTGATGCCGATTGTTGAGGTGCTTCTTCTCATTTTTCCTCACATTCTGAAGAGGGGTGACTTTCTGCTTCAGTTGGCTGGAGTAGCTTTTCTCCACAAAGTGGAACTTTGGTCCCTCTCAGTCAGTTCATGCTCCAGACTCTAGAGGTGCTTCTTAAGTTCTTAAGAATGTTGAAGACCTCTTCAAGAAGCTTCTCAAAGGTTCTAAGGCAGCCTTCTCAAGTCTGAGGAAGTCCTCTTGGCTAGTAACCTCAGACATTTCTTTCTGGAGTTCTTCAGTGTGTTTCACCAAAGATTTGTTCTCTACCTCTAACTGGTGGATCATCGTGTTGGCATGGTCCAACCTCCCTTTGTTCTCCAGCAGTGTTTTCTGCAAGTCTTCTGTTCTGGTCTGAAATTGACCAAATGTCTGCTTGAGACAATTGTGCTGCTCTTCCATCCGTTGTTTGTTTTTCTTGAATTCCTGGATCTGAAAGTCAAAGGAATCTCTCAGCTAGTTAATCTGGAGATGGAGGCCATCACTGTTCCCTGAGAGATACCCCAAAGATCTTCCCTAAGGGACCTTTTCTTCCCTGGTGCTGACCTGTTTGAAAAATGGAGAGACACCGTCACTTCCTCTCTCAGTTCAGGGGACATTTTGCTAACCGGCCTTAAATCCACAGATGCCTTCAAGGGTCCCAGTTTGAGAAAGACTGACAGAATCCATCACAACTGGTCTCCCTTCAAACTGTCCTGACTTCCCACTTGATTCTGGCTCCAATTCAAGGCATCTCATCTATCAAAACTCTCCAAAGGAGTCAGAATCAGCGATCGATCAATTTGGCCATCTCTGGCACTGCTAGGGGGCTTCTGATCACAGGGAAAGGAGGAGGTGACCATTCGGATTAGGAAAGAGCCCCCCCTCCAAGTACTTACCGGTCCCATCCAAGGCACGAAAGCCTGGAGGGTCACCTTGGGCCAGTCCCTCCCTCTCAGTCATAGCCTACCTCACAAGCTTGTTGTGAGGGCGAAGGCGTCTTCAGTATGTTCGTGCTTTGAGCTATTGAGAGAAACAATAAAGGTGGATAAAAATCTAAGCAATAAAAAATGAAAATATATAAATAAGTCAATCACCAGGCCGCGTCTGTTTGGGAAATAACTACATCTGGCCAACGGAATCCCTTTTTAGGTTAATTTCCACAGGTCAGTTTCCAGCTTTGGGGTCTCAATGCCTCTCCAATTGGGACATGCCGAAGCCAATTTTTTTCCCTAGTTCATATCGCTGCCCACCAGCTGCCTGGCCCCAGCCCCTTTCCCGAGACAAGGACCTTCGACATGGAGGATGAGGAGTTTGGTGACAGGTATGGAGGCTGCAGACACGGCAGGTATCAGCACATCTGTCCTGTTTGGTTGAACCCCATTTCACTCATCTCTCCCCCCCTTAATTCTGCCTTAAAGGGGAGGGTCTCTCCCTCCTGAGGAGCCCAGGTGAGGGAGGCCCTGCGATGCCCCCAGTGCTGCCATCCAATCCAGCCACTTTCCAGGGATATTGAGCAGAGCCTCCATTATGTGGTCCAGACTCCCCAAGGATGCTGGAGGTTGCCATGGTGAGCTCCAGCCAATGAGCTCAGGAGGAGCCTCTGATGTCACAAGCCAAGGCTCTGAATATCCACCACCCAGCTGCCTTCACCTGGGGGCGTGGCTTATTCATGGATGAGCCAATCCTGAAGGGGCTTCGAGCCCCCAATTCGCTTCAGCCAGAGTGGCTCCTTCTGAAGGGGGAACCGTCGGTCGCCTGGGGAGGTCGGGGACCCCGGATTCTGCCCCTTCTGTGGGATTGGAGTCCAGATTGGGAATGTTGACCTTGGATCTCGAATCTGGTATTAGAGATCCAGGGGATCCAGGTTTTCCTCTTCATGCCCAGATGGTGAAGGGGAGGTGAAAGGGAAATAGGCATAAAAGATCAGATGGGATTCATTTGAAAAGGCCTTGTGAGAATGTGCCTAATGAAACAATGGATCCAATTTTGTACAGTCCCAAACAGTCCCTACAGGAAGTCCTCGATTTATAGCCATTCATTTTGCGACTGTTCCAAGTTCCACGGCCATTAAAAAAAAGCCATCTATGTTGGGTCCTCACACTTACGACTAGTGCCGCATCCCCTTGGATACATGGTCACGATTTGGGTGCCTGGCAATCAACATGGATTTATGAGCAGTAAAGTCAGTGGGCGAAAAGGCGTTTGTTTCATGACTGCAGGATTCACTCTACAACCCCAGTGATTTGCTTAACAACGGTGGCAATAAACATTGTAAAATTCATAAAAATTTCACTTAGCGACCGCCTAGTTTAGCAATGGCATTTCTGGACCCAATTCTGGTCATAAGTCGAGGACTACCTGTAGGATGCAGCAGCAGGCTGATTTGGAAAAGCTTAAGCAGGGCTGGATTTAAGCAGGGTTGGGAGACCACCAGGAAATGCCAGGAGTAAGTTGAGGAGAAGGCAGTGGCCAACCTATCTTGCAACCTACAAAGAAAAGGTGGGGCTTTAGTGACTCTGAGCCAATCAGTAAGTGACTCTGAGTTCTAGTCCCGCCTTAGGCATCAAAGGTGGCTGGGGGCTTTGAGCCAATCACCAGGAGGCCCCGACTTCAATTCCTGGGGCCCAGCTAGGACTTCAGGGCCAGACTCTATGCTGCCCCCTACAGGCAGTGAGTCTTAGCTGAACCCTGGCAAGAAGGAGGGGCTGTGATGGGGGGAGGAGCTCTCTGTGTCCAGGAGTTTCTCTCATTTGCTCTCGGATGGGGCTGCTCTACCCCAGAAAGACCCGGGGTGTGTGTGTGAGTGTGTGTGTGGACTCAGGACTCTTGCTGAAATACGAGGCGGCAGTGGTGACCAGCAGGGTCTTTGCCCAAAATCCACCCTGCCTTAACATTGACAAAGGCAGCAGGCTAGAAAGCAAGAGATCCTGAGTTCAAGTCCTGCCTTAGCCCTGAAAGCCTGTTTGCGGACCTCGGGACAGACACTCTCTTTCAGACAAGCCCACCACACAGGGTGATTGTTGTGGGGAAAAGAGGAGGAAGAAGAAGAGCTGGACATGTTCACCTCCTTTACTTATTTGTAAAAATAATAAAACACTGGGGAAAAATCTAACAAAAATAAAAACCAGCTTTCCTGCTTCTGTTTGCATGGAATATGCCAGAGCCTTATGCAAATACAGGAATTTTTCTTCTCACAAGAAGGAAGAGGAGTTTTTTTTATCATCCCTTCCAATTTCACTCACTCCCTTTTTTCACAGCCTGTGGGGGAACCAGTGGGGGCACCGGCCCCCCTCCTAGCCCTGGGACACACGAGGTTTCTCTGTTTCTTTGAGAAAGATTCCTTCCCCAGTCAGAGTCTGCTTGAGCCCCATCATCCACTTCCCTCCCTGCCTAGGATCAGCTGAATTCCTCTATTCAGACATTGTTGTGGCTCCGACCCCCAATCCCATTGCATCGGAGGAAGAAGGCTCTGAACAGGAGGGAGAGGAGCCAGCCAGGCCTATTTCTCCCCCTGGCCCCTCCTCCCTGGTAATTCATCAGCTGCCGGCCGAAGGAGAGGAGATGAGTCAGGAGCCAGGTGTCTCCGATCAGTCGGAGGATAATGAGGAAGGCCAGAGGTGGCTGGACCCACGCCAGCGCCGGCGTGATAAGAGAGCTCAACAAATGAGGAAGCGTGCCAGGGATTAGCTGAGTCACAGGACCACACCCCACAGGTTATATAAAGGAGTGGGGTAGCAGTTGGAATTCTGTGATGGACAAAAGTTTTACCCTGGCTAGTCCTTGGAGCTAAGCATCAGCCGGCTGGAAAGATTGGACTTTTGAATTATATTTCCCTCATTTGGTGTGTACGTGTTTTGTTATCTGGTGGAGGTATTCCCCCCCCCCTTGTTTAGTAAAGACCTTGGCAGCCGGTTTACAAAGGGCTGCCAAGCCATGACAACGAACCTTCCGTGTGTGTGCTACTCCTTTAACCCTCGTCTGTCTGTGTGGGTTTGTGTGTGTGGAGGACGGGGACAGAACAGACATTAAGAAAAAGGGAGTTTGCACAGAACCTCTGGCTCAGCCTCCGTTCTTCAACAGAGGGTCCCACTCACTCCTCAAAGCCAAATTCCCCCTCAGTTTCTGGATACCTTCAGACATTGTTCGGCTGACCTCACAGCAGGGCCAAGGCGGCTGAGAAATTGGGACGGAAGGGACCACAAACCTTTCCAGCCACAAGAGACACTTGGACACAGACTGTGGTCTGACAGAAGCTCCTATGGTGGCCTTTATGTGGCAGTGGGAAGGGTTATGGGCTCAATCTCACAACACTCACCCTACAGGGCTGCCCCATCTGTTGTCCCTGGTGGCACATGGAAGATTGTGAATCCCACTCCTGACACCAGTTTCTGTGGAATCAAACACAGGAGCCAAAAAACCAATAATCCAGGCTCACTGCAGTTGTTCTTTATTCAGTGTCCACTGGAGGAATTTCTCCCCAGAAAATAGTGGGAGGAAATCTTACAGACAGAAGGATGCACTCATATTTATACATTCCAGGAAAGGAGGAGAAAATGACAATCAGACATAGGCATATTTCATTTAATAGATGATGTGAGCATGAATATAAATTAGTGAGACTAAAGTTATCTCCACAGCCTTCTATTGTTGCTACCCTCAAGAAAGAGTTACTGTGTAAACAAAAAAAAAGTCTCAGTTGCTTTGCCACAGCAGTTTGGGTGAAATGTACTGAGAAATGAGGGCATCAACGTTGCTCCATTCATTCCTTCTGTATTTCTGTCTTCCTAACATGCTCCCATTTCTCCAAGAAAATTTTCTCCTCACAATCTTCCACACACCCTTTATTTATTTCAAGAAAAATAGTTGGCCCACTCATGCATGGAGAAGAGCTTGGACCATTTTCTATGTTTGGACTGTGGAAAATGTTAAAAGTTGAAATTACCCAGTCTCACATTTACACATTTCTTCTGACTGTAAGCTGCTCCTTTGTAATAATTCAATAATTTCCCATTTTGAAACTTATAGATATGATTTTCTTTGACTCCTGCATACTATCTAAATGGAAACAATATCTCCTTTCAAAAAAAAAACCTTTTAACAATTCTTTCAATAGCATATTTGTGTTATATCTTCATGTTTTTACATTTGTTCTGCCTGTGAGCTGCTCCTTTGTGTTGA
>WNWU01003616.1:0-12606 GCA_012654045.1 Ptyas mucosa | reverse complement strand
ACAAATCCCAAGTCTTCACCAATAAATCAGTCCAGTAAATCAGTCCACACAACTCACTCTGGTTAGCAAACCACGATGGTAGCAGATCCATCAACAGATAGCAACTCCTTCACATTAGCAGCTCATAGCAGTTCAGTCACAATAGCAGTTCATAGCAGCAGCAGCAGTTCATAGCAGCAGCAGCAATTGACCAGGTTACAATACTTTGTTTAAATATATTCCCAACTGGTCATTATCCCATTACAGCATGACTCAGCAAGAACGTAACATTTACAGCTTAAAGTTACAGTATATATATATTGCCTGGACAACTGGTTCTAACATTATATATACCATATAGAATCCTAACAGCAAGGTTCTCCATAGTGGTGGAGATAGCATCCAGGAATAGGTTGACCTTGTCTGTTCAGTTGATTGGACTGAGTCTGTCAAAGTTGTAATGCCACGCCTCTGTTGTTAGGGCTTCCCAGCTTTTGACTCAGTCCTTCAGCCTGGACAGACGTGTCAAAGGTTTCTTTTCTGAAAAGGTTTATTCCTGGATGCCTCTTCATTATTCTAAATAACATTGTGAGTTTTAATCAGCAGGCTCCCATTCGTGGTAGAGTCGCTGGGATATTCCCAACAGTGAGGGCTTCGGCTCAAGCCATTGGAAGGGCTCTTGGCTGTCTGGCTAGTTACAGTCTCCTGTCATTTGGCCAACCTGTCATCCGTTGAGCTGCAGGCGCTCGGGACAGGCTGTGGAATCTCACACTCCCATTTACAGCAGAGAAAGCCAGACAGAGGAACTCCACATTCCCAGTTATCATCAGGGAAGCGAGCTTGGTGGAGTTTCACACTCCTGAATCGGGCGAGTCGGGTGGCCATTTCAAAGAACTGGGACAGTTGCCACACCCCTGACACTTTAGCAACTAATCGTTAGTGGAGCTCCATGTTCCCATTCAGGCCAGACTGCATATCTGGCATTTGCCCAGCACTCCCCCCACATTAGGCAACTGCAGCAAGGAGTTTCAGCTATTGGTCACCGTTTACTTCAACAGGGCCTTGTGTTTCACAGGCTGCTGCACTACCATTAAGAGGAGCACCATGCTCCCTATATTGACTTCAGAGGCTGAGAGCGGTACACAAGTGCTTAGAGCCCATTTTTTCTCCTAACTAAATAAGAGCTCTCCTACTGAGCCAGGAGGCTTGAGGAAGCAGCCACACAGCCCCAATGCCCAAAGCCTTACTCAAGGCAAGAAAGGGCGGGAAATATGGTGGACGCACCAGCAGTTGACAGCTGCCCTGAGGCATCTAGGGCGGAAGCCACAGATGACAGAGCCACAGCTCAGAGCTCCAAGGCTCACTGCAAGGCTGCTAACATAGCAAGTCCTCCAAATCATCCCAAAGGGATGAGAGGTGCAAAGATCAGGCCCTCCAAAGAATCTGTGACAAGGCCATTAAAGACAGACCCTCTGCTTCAGATAGGCAAAGCGAACCCTGTGCTTCTGACAGACCGCTATTCCGAGAGCTGTCACCAGAGGGAGCTCCAGACCAACTTTCTTCAAAGCTTCCCTCTACCTATCTCCAATATAGAGCTATGGGGCTCTACATCAGACTTGCCCAACACAGCAAAGGCTATTGAGAGGACCAGTAAGCAGCTCCTCAGCCACCTTCACTCCAACAGCTGCAGGCTTGTGCCCTGACCTAAGCAAGGATCCTTTATTGCCTGATAATATTCAGGACATTATCGCAGAAGCCATTAAACAGGACATTTCTGCTGGATTGCAACAACCCAGACGGACATATTCTGAGGTCTCTGCCTTCTCAACCAATTGCATAGACCCTTATCAAGAGGAATTTCCTCCATTTCGAGATCTAGGTTGCCCTGGTCCTTCCCATGAGAGCCAGCCATTGCTTTCGGAGGAAGCAAAGGGAATTAGATCTGACAGACGATGAGAGCCTAATGCCTTTATTGGGCTATTTCCTCCTGGCATTTTCAAATCCCTCCTTTTTAAGGCTACAAATGTGGCCCATCTAGGGTCACACACTGAGGGGCCAGAAGGACCAGATCCCCAGGATCTAGCCTATCCACTCTTTTCAGAACCAGACAAGACAACAGAAGTCATCCCTTCACCTTGCCTATTCGTAGATGTAGTCCAACGGCAGTGGGTGGCTCCGGGTGTCAGTGCCTCGCGGCTTGCGGCTGTCACTGGGAATGGCTCCAATTCCTTCTTTGACCAACAAACAGTTCTTTAATGTCGGTCCAGAGTTGGCAAAGGTGCTCCAGACTCCATCCGTGGACGCACCTGTGGCTGCCTTGATGTCTTCCTCCAATATATCTGGAGAGCTGGCGGAGGGTCTGAGACCAGAGGATAAGCAGTCGGATCAGTCACTACAGAGAGCTCACCAAGGGGCCATCTGGGCAATCCAATTGGCCACTGCACTATCCTTCTTTAACAGGGCTATACTGCTCTGACTCTGCCAGCTACAGGAAAAGATCCTGGCGGCAGACGTAAGGATGCATCAAGATCTCAATAAGATCATGCTGGCAGTACAGTTTTCAGCTGCCACAACTCTGAACTCGGTCCGTTTTGCCTCGAAGGCCATGGCCTTCTCTGTGGCTGCTCAGCGCTTACTCTGGCTGTGGCAATGGCAGGTGGATGCCCGCCACAAGTGGCGCCCTGCTTCTGCCCCTTTTACAGGGGACAAGTTATTTAGGGAGGTTCTGGAACCCTTGTTAGTGGAAATGAGAGACAAGCGCAAGGTTTTACCATAATCTCAGCGGAAGGATGAATTTCATTCCTCTCCCTTCTTCTGCCACCAATCATTTCGGGGACCCGAATTGGGCGCAGAGCCTTCCTGCTCACAGGGTGTTTTTCAGCCCAAGACAAAGAGGTCATCAAGACAGACCAGCTATAAGTAGACCCTTTGAGACTAAATGGCTCTTTCAGGGAGGAAGAAGTTATTCCTTTTGCCATCACAAGTAACTGCACATCGATACCTCACATCGGGGGTCACCTGGCCCTCTTTGCTGTCTGATGGGAGGAAATTACATTGGACGCCTGGGTCAGGGAGACAGTGAGATCTGGCCCCTCCCTGTAATTCCTCTCCACCACCCCCAGTGTTTTTTTTTATATGCTGCCCAGTATCAAAAGAAGCTTATAAAAGGGTTCTCATGGATTCAGCCATAAAGCACCTACTAGACATTTGAGCTATCCAGAGGATCCCAGAGGACCAACTAAGGCAGAGATTCTACTCAATTCTCTTTGTGGTTCCCAAGACCTTGGGTGGGTAGAGAGTTATTCTTGACCTCAAAAGACTGAATCACCATCTTTTATATAGGTGGTTCAAAATGCAGTCACTTCAATCGATTCTCGGGAGCGTGAGAGAGTACAACTTCCTCACCTCAATTGATTTAACAGAGGTCCACCTGTATATTCCTATTTTGCCCTTACATCGGCAATACCTTAGATTTCACTATGCAGGTACCCACTATCAATATAGGGCATTACCATTCAGCCTCTTGTCAATGCCTAGGGCATTTACTAAAGTGCTAGCCACTTTGGCAGGTCATCTCAGGGCCACATGCATGTCCAATGTTACCTGGATGACATTTTAATCCAGTCCTCCTCTATCCATCAATCAAGAGAGGACCTCCAGGTAACTGTTCAGACACTTAGACACCACAGGTTCTCTATTAATATAGAAAAGAGCACTTGACTCCTTCAATCCACCTGCTCCATTTGGGAACAGTTATAGATTCCATTGAAGGCAAGGTGTATCTATCCCAGGAGCGACAGGAAAGTCTCAGGAACCTAGCAAGTAGGATCCAAAGAGAGCACAAAGTACCTTTAGTCCTGCTCTCAAGGCTCCTGAACAAGATGGTGTCCAGCATTTCCATCGCACCATGGGCATGCCTACATACCAGAGACCTCCAATGGTTTCTTTTACCTTTCCAGAAGACTGGCAGTTCACCAGCCAGGGTTCAGGTTTCCAGGGAGGTTCTCCATTCCCTCAACTGGTGGATGTCACCGGCCACCTCCAAAGGATGCCTATTCCGAGAATCCCAACACCTAGTTGTAAAAACGGACGCCAGCCTCTTTGGGTGGGGGGGGGGGGGCGCACTTCCAATCGCAAGTGGCTCAGGGTTGGTGAAACCAAATGGACCGGAGACAGAACATCAATTGGTTAGACCTGCCGGCTGTCCATCTGGCCCTCTGTCATTTCCAAGCAGTCGGTCTCAGCACCTTTTAGTGCTTACTGACAATGTGGCCGCAAAGGCGCACATAAACCGTCAGGGAAGCACCAGATCCAGATCTCTCATATTGGAGGCCAGACAGCTGGGCCTCTGGGCAGAGAGACGTCTTCTGTCCATAATTGCAGAACACATCTCCGGGGTGTCTAATGTGCAGGCAGACTAGCTCAGCAGAACAGTCATCGACCACGCAGAGTGGTGCCTGTCCCGTTCCTCTTCTGGGAACTGATGACCATTTTGGCATCCCAGAGGTGGATCCCACAGTCCAAAGATTTATCAGGGGTGTGCCTAATCTGTGTTCCCCGGTAGTGCACAGGTACCCTTCCTGGGACCTGCCCAAGGTATTGAACTCTTATTATCTGCCAGCCTGCACCACTTTCCTGTAAGGTGACATTCTTGGTGGCTATTACATCAGCCAGGTGGATCTCTCAGCTAGCTGCTCTATTAGTGAGGAGAGACCTGTGTGCTTTTCGCACAGATCAAATAATTTTGCAGTTGGACCCCTTCTTTATACCCAAGGTGAACACTTGGTTCCACAGGGCACAGGAACTGATCTTATCCAATTTCTGTCTTAACCCAGTCCACCCCTTGGAAAAGAGGTGGCACACCTTGGACGTGAGGAGGACCCTCCACATCTACGTTAAGAGGACTGCCAACCTGACGAAAACAAAAGGAAGCTTTCCAACCAGCTTCCTTAAGTAACAAGATCACACCTTCCACCATTGGTTGGTGGCTTAGATTAACCATCGCCAAGGCATATGAGCTCCAGTTCCTTCCTAGACCCATGCGAGTGACAGCACACTCAACCCAGAGCACGGCTATGACAGCAGTGTGGGCAACTCAGGCCTCTCTAGAAGAGGTCTGCAGAGCGGCCACTTGGCCTTCTCCATTTATTAAGCATCATAAATTGGACATATTTGCCTCGGTGGAGGCAGCATCCGGTTGCCGGGTCCTTCAGCGTCTCCATACAGAGGGGGAGACCTCTGACAAGAATGTAGCCCACTCATCGGACAGCCAGCTTTGGTATGTCCCATTCCTGGATGCTATCTTCACCACTATAGAGAAGGGACGTTGGTCTTACCTGATACGCTCCTTCTCGTTGGGTGGAAATAGCATCCAGTCCTCCCTGAAGACTGTCTGATCCTCAGTCAACAAGGAAGATCTTTGATAACGACACGTCAAATTTGTCGCTTTGTCTTCGTCAAAAGCTGGGAAGCCCTAGCAATAGAGGCATTACAACTTTGACAGACTCAGTCCAATCAACTGAATAGACGAGGTCAACCAATTCCTGGATGTTTCTTCCACCAATGAGAAGGAGCGTATCAGGTAAGACCAACACCCCTTTTACACCTAGGCAGGCAAAACCAAAGGTATAAGTATAGATTAGGAAAAACCTGGCTCAAAAATACTAACACTGAGAGGGACTTTGGAGTCCTAGGAACAGTCACTTAAATATGAGCCAGCAGCAGCAGCAGCCAAAAAGCTAACGTAACCGTTGGTTGTATAAACAGAGCCATAGAATCAGAATCATGTTAAATATTAGTATCACTTTATTAATTCTTTGCAAGGCCACACCTGGAATACTGTATCCAGTTTTGGTCATCTCATTACAAAAAGAATGTTGAGGCTTTGGAAAAAGTGAAAGAAGAGCAACTAAGATGATTAAAGGGCTGAGGACTAAAACATATGAAGAACAATTTCAGGATTTGGGTTTGGCTAGTCTAAAGAAAAGAAGGACTAGAAGTGACATGATAGCAGTATTTCAGCATTTAAGAGGTTGCCACAAAGAGCAGGGGCCCAACTTATTTTTCAAAGCACCAGAGGGTAGGACAAGAAACAATGGATGGAAACTAATCAAGAGAGAAGCAACCTGGAACTAAGTAGAAACTTCCTAACAGTGAGGATAATTCGCCAATTGAATAGCTTGCCATCAGAAGTTGTAAGTGCTTCATGACTGGAAATTTTTAAGAAGAGACTGGACAGTCACTTGTCTGAAATGATATAGGGTCTCCTGCTTGAGCAGGGAGATGGACAAGAAGACCACCAAGGTCTCTTCCAACTCTATTCTGATTGATTGATTGATTGATTGATTGATTGAATGATTGAAAGAAATTAAAGTTATTTGCCATAAGTTTATACTTGGATCTGTATATCTACCCATTATCAGAATTGTGTCTAAATATCTAAATATCAATGAATATTCTATTAAGAAAATTGCAGTGAGGACAAATGTTTTCCACTCAGAAATGTGCAGGAGATAGACCTGTGTTTTCTGGTTCAGCAATCGATTTATTCTTAAAAGGCAGCTTCCTCATGTTGGTGTCTTTAATTGATGGGGTGGAGAAAAAGATAAATAGATAAGTTATTTTTGTATCTAAAAGAATTTTAATAAGGTTGTCACTTGGGAAGATAGCTGCAGTTCCTCTATCCCACAAGACAAATGAACATTTAATACTAACTTGAAAGGAGAAAAATATCATTTTATTTAAATGTAAGTTGCAGCTAAAATAGGTTTTTGCTTTTGATTGTATATCACATAGATACAACTTTAGACTAGACCATAGGGACTAGAATATGTAATCTAGCTAAATTAATCTATGATACCAGATTTTATGTTTCCTGCTTCAAAATCCTTGTTTGTGGACAATGGAAATTGGTTTTTTTTAAAGTAGTGAGGAAGGGAGAGATTTATTTCCTTTGAAGTGATGTATTCCTTTTGAGCTCAGAACAAGAGACACCCATTGGAAATAACACTTTTGCAGTTTTCCAAGTTATTTGCAGCCAAATAAATGGCTTGTTTGATCTCTAGTGGAACAAAACTTGAAGCACTTCAAACATTCTATCTAGAGAAAATTATGGGAATTTAACAGCTTTGTTCTTTTCTTTTACATTTCATCATTGCAAGAGTAGCCAATTCAACAATTTATCTGCCACCCAATATACAGAAATGGCCAAGAGGTGGCAAGTAAGCAGTTTGAATGGACAATCAACCTATCCCACCTGATTAGCAATTCAGTGCGGCTTTTCTGTGGTGGCACCTCCTCCTTTCGTACAGTTAGTCCTCAACTTACAACAGTTTGTTTAGTGACCATTCAAAGTTACAATGACACTGAATAAAGTGACATGACTGTTTTTCATACTTATGACCATTGCAGCATCCCCATGGCCAAGTAATCAAGATTCAGGTGCTTGGCAGCTGACTCATATTTATGACATTTGCAATGCCCTCTGGTCATGGGAACAACTTTTGCGACCTTCTGACAAGCAAAGTCAATGGGAAGCCAGATTCACTTAACAAACATGTTACTAATTTAACAACTCCAGTCATTCATGTGACTACTGTGACAAGAAAGGTCATAAAATGGGGCAAAACACACTTAACAAATGTCTCACTTAGCAACATAGGTTTTGGGCTCAGTTGTGGTCATAAATCAAGGGCTACCTTGTACTTGAATTACAATCCTTTTAACACCTTAGGTCAGAGCTTTTCAAATTATCTTAGTTCACAGAATTTTAGTGTCTCATTAATTTCATAGCACCTAAGCTAAAAAAATGTTTAATAGTATCATTTATTACATAATTGCATCCAAGCAATTTAATATTTATGTCCTATGTGCCAAGATATCACAACACACAGTTTGGGAACTGCAGCTTAAGCAAAAAGTCCTAGAGGATTTTTAGTAGCTGTTTTAAAAAATAATACACAGAAATGGAAATTCATTTCAGTCCAAAATGATTACAACTATTATTTATTGGAATATGTTTGCATAGCTTAAGCCTTGTAATAGGATTGGACATCACCATCCTCCCTTCCCATTCTGCATTGATTTTCATGTGGTACTTGCTTCTTATCATGGCAACTGCAAACACTCCAGTTTTGCAAAGTTTTGTAAAATACATTCCCTGCTTCACAAATGGATGTCACAAAAATATAAAATATTCACAGGAGTCTCTGAGTTCGCTGTAATATGCCAAGATATCACAACACCCTGTTTGGGAACTGCAGCATAAGTAAAATGTCCTAAATGATTTTTATCTCATGAAAGCTTCTTACTTCATGAACAAATGTTCTACAGAAATCTAATGATTACAGCTAGAATACAATCCAGTTTAGGATGGGAGACATTCAGATTTTTTAATTGGTGCATTAAAATAATTGTGAGTCAGAAATCCTGGTGATTTACGTCAAATGAACAATAGATTGAAATAGAGACTTTCCTAATATTCTGCTTAGTTCCAGATTAAAAGCACGGTGTTCGAGTTTCTTCTCTCTGTTGTGCAATCTCTTTCTTTAAAAAAATCTTTTCATTTCAAAATTCATGCTCAGGTTATCAAGAAGATTGTGCAGAACTATCTTCCTTCTAGTCTTATTTTTTGATGTACAATAAAAAGAAATGAAACTATTATCCTCTTTTTAGTTCTGCCTTCTTTGAAATGTGACAGAGAGAATGTCTCAGTATAAAGTGATATTCATCAAAGACTGCCAGTTATATTCAGGTTTCACTCAGCATTGTAAGTAAAAATGAAAATTAATAACTACTTTGGGAGGGGGAGGTTGCTGAAACACACAGCAAATTAGCCTTCGACATATGACTCAAACTATCTCAAACTATTGGAAATAAAATGGTTGGGAGGCATGACATCCTAAAACAATACTTCAGAGTTTATAAAGAATAAAATTAGAAAGAGATATTTTAAAGTAAAAGTCCTGCTAATAAATGCTTGATTTGTTGGGAGGAAGACCTGTCAGAATATTCATGAATGAGAAGACATGGTAATAAGGTCAGCCAATGAATAGGCATAGCAACTAAGTCAGCCAATTGGGACAGACTGGAGCCAGGGTGTGTCTTAGTCTGCAGCTTCTGATTCTGTGCAGAAAAATGAAACTGAAACCAGCACTGTGTGTGTGAACTTGTATAATGAGCTGAAATGAAACTTTGAATCTACTGTTGGTATTGTAAATTTACTTCATATATTATCTTGTATATAAAGAAGTTAATCCTGCCGAATCAGTTTATCTGTGTGTGCTTCTGGATTTGATTTTTGCAAGAAACTCTGATAAGACACTTTCTCTGTCCTGTACAAAGTAGAGAAAGACATATTTTGTATAATGTGGAGGCCTGCAACAATTGAAGCAAAGAGGAAAAAAACTAAAAGGGGGGAACTTTTCCTTGTATTTTGAGTTTTAGGTTTAGGATGGAAACGAAATAGTGATGGAAACTGAAAGTTAAGGGAAAGGTTGCCAAAGTTTAAGGAAGAGGTTTTTTTAGTATTGTTCACTATAATGTTTGAGATTAGAATTAATACATTTTGGTAAAATGGGACAAAATTTAGCATGGATTTTAAACCAGGAATATTTTTTTTAATAAATCAAACATTTTAAAATTAGGCCTATTCTTCTTTTCAAATGATAATGTAAATTGTGTTGGTTAATAAAATATTTATTATTAAAAGACTACAATTGGAATCTGAGATAAAAAAGAAAGAACAACAATTGATACAAAAACCAACAGACGGAAAATTGCAAATGGCTATAAAACTTCTGAAGGATCAATTTCAAATGCTTATAGCAGACCAAACGGCAACTAACTTACAATTTGCAAAGCATAATATCTTTTCCAATGCTAACAAACCGGGCAGGTGGTTGGCGTATACTTTGAGGAAACAAGCATCGACACGAATTATTGATAGTACTGAATATGCTGATAAAGAAGTTTATCAACAAGATCTAATTAAAAAAGCCTTTTTGGAATATTATACTAAGTTATATGCTAAAGATGATATACAGAATAATATCATAGATGAATATTTAGAAAACAAGAGAATCTCAAAAATTTCAACGATTCAAAAGAAAAGCTTGGAACAATTGATAACAGTGGAAGAGATTAGTTTTGCTATAAAACAATTAAAAACAGCTAAAGCTCCAGGGACGGATGGCTTAACTGCAATTTATTATAAAACTTTACAGGAAGAAATGATTCAGCATCTTAAAGATTTATTTTGTAATATACAACTAGGAGGTAAGATACCTTCCTCATGGAAAACAGCTTTTGTTTCATTGATTCCGAAAGAAGAATCAGGTCTTAAGAAACCAGAAAATTATAGACCAATATCTTTATTAAACACAGACTATAAAATCTTTGCAAAAGTACTAGCCAACAGATTGATGCCAGTTATTCAAAAGATAATTCACCATGATCAAGCAGGATTTATTGAAGGCAGATATATGAAGGAGAATGTTAGGCAAGTCATAGACTTAATGGACTATCTAGATAAGAAAAAACAGATCTCTGCAGTGCTGGTTTTTTTGGATGCAGAAAAAGCCTTTGATCGAGTGAATTGGAACTTTATAATTAAGACTTTGGAAAAAATGGATTTGGGGGAGCGGTTTATACAAGCGATTGGTGCAATCTATCAAGAGCAATATGCACAACTTATTATTAATGGATGTTTAACATCGAATTTCAACATACAAAAAGGCACCAGACAAGGTTGTCCATTATCCCCGTTATTATTTATTTTAACTTTAGAAGTCTTACTCAACGCAATACGGGATTTGAATTCCTTGACTGGAATAGTTATAAGGCAAAAGGACTACAGAACTAAGGCATTTGCAGATGACCTGGTTGTTACCCTATCACAACCTATGAACTCAATAATCCAGATGAAAAATATCATAGAAGATTATGGCATGGTATCCGGTTTCAGGTTGAATCAGAAGAAAACTAAAATGATTGTCAAAAATCTGACAGAGAGCAAAAAAAAGGAACTGGAAAGAATGGCAGGCTTCGAGATTGTTTCAAAGGTCAAATATTTAGGAGTACAAATCACAGACTCCAATGCTAAACTGTTTCAAAATAACTATGAGGTTCTGTGGCAAAAGATACAAAAAGATATGCAAAACTGGAAGAAACTGCAGTTATCACTGCTTGGAAGAATATCAGCAGTAAAGATGAATGTTTTACCTAGACTGATCTTTTTATTTCAAATGATACCGGTGCTTAAATCAGACAAACCATTGCTAGAATGGCAAAAAGGTCTGAACAAATTCATTTGGAATGATAAAAAGCCAAGAGTTAAATTGAAAATAATGCAAGATATTCGTGCGAGAGGTGGTCTTAAACTCCCAAACCTTCGACTATATTATGAAGCAACTGCATTGATACAATTAAGTGATTGGTTTGGGAAAACTAAGACTGACTTGTTGAATATAGAAAGTCATGACCTGGTTTGGGGTTGGCATGCATACCTATTTTATGATACCAAAGTGGATAAAGTGTTTAACAGTCATCTACTTAGAAATGCCTTGCTGAGAGTCTGGAGAAGGCACCGAACTAATTGGGATTATAAGATTCCGTTTTGGCTGGATCTCGCTGATACCATGTGGAATACAAATATTAAGTCACTCGGGGGTTTCTTATATAAAGAGCTACTTTACTTTGAAGAGGGCAGGTGGCGATTGAAGACTTTGGATATGCTGTTGGAAGAAGGGAAATCGTTGACTTGGTTACAGTACAATCAATTACAGATGAGATGGAAAGAAGATCAACAAACTGGTTTAATGGAATATGAAGTAGAATTGGTTGAACAGATAAAGCGGACAGGTCCAATGCATATTAAGAGAGTTTATAATGCTTTGTTAGAAAGAGACTCAGAAAATGAGCTAGTTAAAGATTGTATGATTAAATGGGCACAAAATTTCTCTCAACCAGTTATGTTGGAAACATGGGAAAAAATATGGGTTCAGAACGTTAAATTTACACAGTCACAAAATTTACGAGAAAATTTTTATAAAATGTTTTATAGATGGCACTTAGACCCCAAAAAATTGTCTTGCATGTACCCTAATGAGCAGCCAAAATGTTGGAGATGTGATTGTTTAGATGCTACATATTATCACATCTGGTGGACCTGCAGGAAAGTGAGGGCTTTTTGGATAAAAATCTGGTGGGTTATGCAAAATGTTTTAAAGAAAAAAATACAATTTTCTCCGCAACTTTTTTTATTGGGTATAGTTAAAGACTTTACACTGGGTGAAATTAAATTGATTTTGTATATGGTGACAGCAGCTAGGTTGTTGATTGCCCAACATTGGAAGAGCGATGTTTTACCGACGGTTGACCAATGGACCCAGAAGATGGCTGGATTTGCAGAAATGGCAAAGGTTTCAGCTTTTTTAAAAGATCAGACGCATGAGAAGTATATACAGGAATGGAAATTATGGATTGAGTATGTACAGAATAAGTATCAGACTAGAAAATATTATATCGCTTTTAGCTGAGATGATTATGTTAGTATGTTAGTAAATATAGAAAAAAGATATGGAAGTTTGAATAACATATATATTGTTTGGGAATATTAATATTGCATAT
>WNWU01003611.1:0-11889 GCA_012654045.1 Ptyas mucosa | reverse complement strand
GGTGGGGGGGGGAAAAGGGGGAAAGTTTGTATTTGTAAAACTTTTTCAATAAAAAAAAAAAGAAATTTTTGCCATCTCTGCCAAATTGACTACTTTTAACGTCCATTCCTCAATAGTAGGTAACTCTTCCTTCTTCCAGTACTGTGCCACCAAAAGTTGGGCTGCTGTTATTAAATTTAAAATCAGCTTAGTCTCTATAACCGTACAGTCTGTAAATATACCCAACAAAAAAAAACTGTGGAGTAAATTTTATCTTTTTCTTTAAGATATTTTGGATAATCCACCATATTTTTATCCAAAAAGCCTTAATTTTTTTACATGTCCACCATATATGATAATACGTAGCATCTTCACATTCGCATCTCTAACACTTAGGTTGTAAACTTGGATACATACAGGCTAGCTTTTTGGGATCTAAATGCCATCTATAAAACATTTTATAAAAATTCTCTCTTAGGTTTTGGGCTTGGGTAAATTTTACATTTCTGACCCATATTTTTTCCCACGTTTCCATCATTATTGGTTCTCCGATATTTTGTGTCCATTTTATCATACAGTCCTTAACTAGCTCTGTTTCTGAATCTATTTCAAGCAGTGCATTATACAACCTTTTTATATGCATTTGGCTTTTATCTCTAATTTGTTTTTCCAAGTTCTAATCCTCTTGCAAAATGCCAATTTTTTGATCTTCTCTTCATCTAGCTTGCAGCTGACCATACTGAAACCATGTTTTAATTATTCTTTCTTCTCTTAATTGATTCATAGATTTTAATTGTAATATACCTCTTTCTTTATAAAGAAGTTCTTTATATGTAATCTCATCTTGTTTTTGCTCTAGGCTTATGTTCTCTATCGCATGTCTGGGTGCTGTCCAAATTGGTAACTTATCATTTAATTTATATTGATATTTTTTCCAGACACGCAATAAATCATTCCTTAATATATGACTTTTAAAGGTCTTATCCACTCTTTTATCATAAAATAAATAGGCATGCCAACCGTAAACCAAACCATATCCTTCAATGTTTAGTATTCTTTCCTCTGTTAAATTCATCCAATCACTAACTACTGAGAGGGCAGCTGCTTCGTAATACAATCTTAAATTGGGCATTTTGAGACCTCCTCTTTCACGTATATCTTGCATTATCTTTTTCTTTACTCGTGGTCTCTTTCCTGCCCAAACAGAGAGCAGCTGAAAGTGAAAGTAGACTGATTTGTTTATTACAATACGTTACAAAGTATCAGATCTGGCTGGAAAGGGGAGAAGAAGGAAAAAATAAAAAATAATTATAAATTTATAGAGACTTTTACTGATTGGCTTTAATCTGGAGAAGTTATTGGGAAGATTTGGTGGATTTTGTACTGGGAAAAGAAGATGTTTACGAGGCAAAAGCAGAGGTTAAGCCACCGGGGGGGGGGGCTCCCCCACTCACAAGCCTCCTACATCGCAATTACAAAGTCAGACAAAGGAGGATGGCTTCCAGGATTTAAAGGAATTTATTGCTAGAGAAATTAAGGAAGTTAAAGGACTGGTTCAGGAAAAGTTTGATACAGTTAATAAAGATATTCAAACAGTGGTGAAAGGTCTGTCTGATGTAGTTTTACAGATTGATAAAAAAGTGGAAGACCTGGCTCTAGAAGTGGATACCAAATTGAGGGAATCTGACTCCAAGATCAGTGCTGTCGATGGAAAAACTCAACGTCTTGAGAATGAGATAACTATAATGCAATTTAGGTCTATGGAATTTGCCATTAGGCTTAGAGGAATAAAAGAGAACAGTAGAGAAGACCTGAGAAAAATTTGTGCTGATGCTTTGGCTGTGTTACTAAAGGCTGATGATTCTGATGAGGTTTATTATAAAATTGATGAGGCTTATAGAGTTAATTCTCGGGTGGCTGTATACAGGCAATTGCCTAGAGATGTGGTGATATACTTCACAGATAGAAGAATAAGAAATGCTATTTTGCAAAATTCATTTGTCTCTACTGTTCAAGTTGATGGAAATGAGATTGGAGTCTTTAAAGAGTTACCACCTAAAATGTTGAAAGATAGAAAGGATTTTGGATTTTTGGTAGCTGAATTGAAGAAGCAGCAAATACAGTTTCGATGGGATGCACCAGTTGGTATAATATTGAGGTTGCAAGGAGTGAGATATCGATTAAATACCATAGCAAAAGCGGAAGACTTCTATTACAACATCCTGAAAGCGGGTTCAACATCTCCACGTACGTCCTCGCCAATAGATAAGGAGGCTGAAGCGCAGAGGCAGTTTGAACAGGAAACTGAAGAGAAAATAAAGCAGTCACAAAAGGAAGCAATGGAGGTCCAGGGAGCTATAGGTGGCATTGTGGTTGATCCTTTTGAACCCTTTCCAGTTTCTCCTTTAGAGGATACATTGAAAATTACAAGAGAAGTAGCCTTGGATCTTGAACTGATGGCATCTAAAGCGGATGATCAACATATCACTAGAGCAGTCTCTAAACAAATGCAGGAAGCACAACAACAGGAGAGATCCAAGCCGCAACGAGGAAAGAAGGTTAAGGATAAGCAACAAGCTGAAGTCATGGGAGGAACAAAGCCGAAGATTACTTGTGTTGCAAAGGATCTTCAGCAAATGTTCTCAAAACTTCAGAGCAGTCTAAATGACAATTAAATTTTTATCTTGGAATGTGAATGGATTGAACTCTCCACAAAAAAGGAAGAAAGTATTTCATTATTTGAAACAATTTAATAATGATGTTATTTGTTTGCAAGAAACTCATATTAGGATGCAAGATCACAAATATTTGATAAATTCACGATTAGGAATGCAGTATATCTCCTCAAATTCGGAAAAAAAGAATGGAGTGGTGATATATATAAATAAAAGACTTTCAGCTAAAACTATAGAAGTAGATGAATGTGGGAGATATATTGCAATTGAAATTTACACAGATAATGGTCCAACTTTGGTGATTGGAATTTATGCTCCTAACCAGCAACAAGAAAGTTTTTATAAAATGCTTCATTTTAAAATTTTGGAATGGGATTTTACATCTATTTTGATTATGGGAGACTGGAATGGAGTTATAGATCCCAAAAGGGACAAAAAGAGTTTGGCTAAATTAGGTACGACGTTACCACTTGCTTTTTTTGATATGAAAGAGGATTTCGAGATGAAAGATATATGGAGAGTGCACAATCCAAATGACTCGGATTTTACCTTCTATTCAGATAGGCATAAATCTTTTTCTAGGATAGATTTTATTTTGATAATGGTTGATTTACTTACTAAAGCAAGGAAAACGAAGATATTTCCTAGGACACTAACTGATCATAGTCCGGTATGGATAGAAATTGAGATGGGAAAAAAAGAGAGAAGATCTTGGAGACTAAATGAAAATTTATTCAGGTATGAAAAGAATGTAAATGAACTTAAGAAACACATGAAGGAATTTTTTAAACTTAATATGAGCAAAGGTACTCCTATTGAAACAGTTTGGGATGCAGGTAAAGCATACATGAGAGGGGTACTGATACAAATGAATTTTAAACACAAACAAAACAGACAGAAAAAGAGAACAGAATTAGAAAGAGAGATAAAGAAAAAGGAACAGTTATTGATAAAAAAATCCAACGGATGGAAAACTACAAGGAACTATAAAACTTTTGAAAGATCAATTTCAATTGCTTATAGCGGAACAAACAGCAACTAATTTACAATTCGCGAAACATAACACCTTTGCTAATGCTAATAAGCCGGGTAGATGGTTGGCTTATACATTGAGGAAAAAATTAAATACACGAACTATTGATAGTATTGAGTATGGTGGGAAGGAAGTTTTTCAACAAGAATTAATTAAAAAAGTTTTTTTGGATTATTATACTAAGTTATATGCTAAAGATAATATACAGAATAATCTTATAGATAAATATCTTGAAGAAAAGAGGGTTACCAAAATCTCATTTGCTCAGAAGGAAAGAATGGATCAACAGAGGAGGAGATTAGTTTTGCTATAAAACAACTGAAAACAGCTAACGCTCCAGGGACGGATGGTCTAACTGCAGTTTACTATAAAGCCTTACAAACAGAAATGATTGAGCATCTTAAAGACTTATTTTGTAGTATACAGCAAGGTGGCAAAATACCTTCCTCATGGAAAACAGCTTTTGTGTCATTGATACCGAAAGAAGAAGTAGGTCCTAAAAAACCAGAAAATTTTAGACCAATATCTCTTCTAAACACGGATTATAAAATCTTTACAAAAGTATTAGCCAACAGATTAATGCCAGCTATTCAAGAGGTGATTCATTATGATCAAGCGGGATTTATTGAAGGCAGATATATGAAGGAGAATGTGAGGCAAATCATAGATTTATTGGACTATTTAGATAAGAATAAACAGATCCCTGCAGTGCTGGTTTTTTTGGATGCGGAGAAGGCCTTTGATCGAGTGAATTGGAATTTTATAATAAAGACTTTGGAAAAAATGGATTTGGGGGACCGGTTTATGCAGGCGATTACAGCGATATACCAAGAGCAAACTGCACAACTTATTATTAATGGAAGTTTAACGACGAATTTTAATATACAAAAGGGTACAAGACAAGGGTGTCCACTATCCCCACTGCTATTTATTTTAACTCTAGAAGTCTTGTTGAACGTAATACGGGACTCGAACTCTTTGAATGGAATAGTTATAAGGCAAGAGGAATACAGGACTAGGGCATTTGCAGATGATCTGGTTGTTACCCTAACACGGCCGATGAAATCAATACTCCAGATGAAAGACATAATAGAAGAATATGGTATGGTATCAGGATTTAGACTGAATCAGAGAAAAACTAAGATGATAACAAAGAACTTGACAATGGTGCAAAAAAAGGAACTTGAAAGGACGGCAGGTTTTGAAATAGTATCAAAGGTTAAATACCTAGGAATACAAGTTGCAGATTCAAACATAAAATTGTTTCAAAATAACTATGAGGTGTTGTGGCAAAAGATACAAAAAGATATGCAAGTTTGGAAAAAACTGCAACTGTCTCTACTTGGGAGGATAGCAGCAGTCAAGATGAACGTTTTACCCAGATTTATTTTTTTGTTCCAAATGATACCGGTGCTCAAAACTGATAAGCAATTGCTAGAATGGCAAAGGGGAGTTAATAAGTTTGTTTGGAATGAGAAAAAACCGAGAGTCAAACTGAAAATTATGCAAGATACTCGTGAGAGGGGTGGCCTTAAACTCCCAAACCTCCAATTGTACTATGAAGCAGCAGCATTGATACAAATAAGTGATTGGTTTGGAAAAACAAAGGCTGGTATATTGAATATAGAAAGCCATGATTTGGAATTAGGTTGGCATGCATATTTATTCTACGAAAATAAAGTGGATAAAATATTCAATAGTCATATATTTAGAAATGCCTTGATGAGAATCTGGAAGAAGCACCGGTTCAAATGGGATTATAAAATACTGCTTTGGTTGGATCTTGCTGATACCATGTGGAATACAAATATTAAGTCACTCGGGGGGGGGGGGTTTATACAAAGATGTACTTCTTATGGAAGAGGGCAGATGGCAGCTGAAGACATTAGAAACACTGTTGGAACAAGGGATTACTTTAACTTGGTTACAGTATAATCAATTACAAATGAGATGGAAAGAAGATCAAAAAACTGGTTTAATGATGTATGAAGTAGAATTGGTTAGACAGATAAAAGAGAAAGGACCAATGCATATTAAGAGAGTTTATAATGTTTTACTAGAAAGGGATTCAGAAAAAGAGCTAGTTAAGGATTGTATGATTAAATGGGCACACAACTTTACAGAACCAGTTATGATGGATACTTGGGAAAAAATTTGGGTCCAGAATGTTAAATTTACACAGTCACAGAATCTGTGGGAGAATTTTTATAAAATGTTTTATAGGTGGCATTTAGATCCTAAAAAATTGTCATGTATGTATCCTAATGTTCAACCAAAATGTTGGAGATGTGATTGTTTAGATGCTACATATTATCATATATGGTGGACTTGCAAGAAAGTGAAGGCTTTCTGGATAAAAATTTGGTGGGTTATGCAAAATGTTTTGAAGAAAAAGTTACAATTTTCTCCACAATTGTTTCTATTGGGTATAGTTAAGGATTTTACAATGGGGGAAACAAAACTGATATTGTATATGGTGACAGCAGCTAGATTGTTGGTTGCCCAAAATTGGAAGAAAGACATTTTGCCTACTATTGATCAATGGACCCAGAAGATGGCCGGATTTGCAGAGATGGCGAAAATTTCAGCTTTTCTAAATGATCAAAAGCAAGAGAATTATGCACAGGAATGGAAAAAGTGGATTGATTATATACAAAATAAATATCAAACCAGAAAATATTATATAGCTTTCAGCTGAGGGAGAGTAGATGAATATGGTAATATTGAATTGAATGCAGGGGGCAGAATATGAAGGGGATCAGTAATATATTTTTTGTTTGGGATTACTAGGGTTTTATATAGTGGAAGTCCAGGGGGTTGGGGGGGAAAGGGAGGGAATTGTATTTTAAGTTTAACGTGATTTATGAAATGTATAATGTGAGGGGGGAAGGGGGGGAAAAAGGGGGGAAAATTTGTATTTGTAAAACTTTTTCAATAAAAAAAAATGGTGTTATGTGCAAGGAGGAGAACTTGGTAAAACAGATTAGAGACCAGAGTCAAATGCATATTAAAAGGTTGTATAATGCATTATTGGAAATAGATTCTGAAACGGAATTGGTTAAAGATTGTATGATAAAATGGGCACAAAACTTTCAGGAACCGGTGATGATGGAAACATGGGAGAAGATTTGGGTTAGAAATGTTAAATTTACACAGGCACAAAACTTAAGAGAAAATTTTTATAAAATGTTTTACAGATGGCATTTAGACCCTAAAAAGTTATCATGTATGCATACAAATCTTCAAGCTAAATGTTGGAGATGTGATTGTGATGATGCAACTTATTATCATATTTGGTGGACCTGTAAGAAAGTTAAAGCATTTTGGATAAAAATTTGGTGGGTAATGCAGAATATTTTTTAAAAAAGGTTGAAATTTACTCCACAACTGTTTTTACTGGGTATAACAACAGAATGTACGGTAGTAGAGACTAAATTGATTTTAAACTTGATATGAGCATCTAGATTGCTGATTGCACAACATTGGAAGAAGGACTCTTTGCCTACTATTGATGATTGGATACTGAAGGTGACGAACTTGGCGGAAATGGCGAAAATTTCAGCGTACCTGAAGGACCATACTCAAGAAAGATATTTACGGGAATGGAGAAGATGGATTGATTATATTCAGAATAAATACCAGACAAGAAAATATCAAATAGCTTATGAATAATATGCCAATTTGAGATGTATTATGTTATCTATAGTGGAGTTAAGGTTTTAGGGGAGAATTATTACTTTAAAGTTAGTTAGTTTAATTTAGCTTATGATTGTCAACTGAATTACCCTGTATTTTGCTCTGGGAAGTCAGGGGGGGAGGGTGGGAAGGGGGGTTGGGGGGGTTGGGGGGAGAGGAAAAGGGAGGGAGGGGAAATGATGAATGACAATTTATTATGTAATGTTTGGTTGTTTGAATTATAAAAAATAAAAAACTTTTATAATAAAAAAAAACAACTTTGGTCATATGTTGTCCCACTGTTTCAAAAATTTTCTTATAGAATTCCATAGGTATCCCATCTGTCCCCAGAATTTTCCCTAATTTCTGCTTCCCAATTGCCTCTTCCACCTCCTTCTCTGAAATTTCCCTATTAAGTATTTGTCTTACCTCTTCTGGCACTTTTGGAAGATCCAGCCCCTCTATATATTTGTCCATCTCTTGATCTGACCCTTCCTCTCCCTTATATAAATCCGTAAAGAACTTCTGTACCTTCCCCATCTGTTACCCATCTTCCGTTTGCATCCTTCAAGCCACCTACTCTACTTCTTTCCCTTAACTTTTTAATTCTATAGGTTAGCCATCTTCCTGGTTTATTAGCATTTTCAAAATAACCTTGTTTAACCCGCCTAATTTTTTCAGCTACTTCTTCTTGATCCAATAGATTTATTTTATGGCGGATTAAATTTTTTTCCTTTATTAATGCCTGATCCATCAGTTTATTCTGTAGTCCCTTTTCCACCTGTCCTAAACCATCTATTAGATTTAATCGTTCCTTCCTTTCCAGCCTCCGTTTCCTGATTGTATATTTTATTATCGATCCCCTAATTACCGCCTTATAAGAATCCCAATTATTTTGCAGGTTCGTATCTTCTTTCTTGTTCTCTTTAAAGAAATATTCTGTTTCTCTCTTAATCCAGGTCACAACTTCCACGTCCTTCAGTACCCTCACATCCATCTTCCATCTTTTCCTTTTCTGTTGGCCCCTCCATGTTATAAACAACGGGCTATGATCAGCCCAATCATTAACCCCAATCTCTATCTCGGATACGTACTCCCCTAATTGCAGTGTCATCCAGGCCATATCGATCCGCAACCATGACTTATGCCTGGGAGAGTAAAATGTATATTGTCTCGTCTCTGGGTGTTGCTCTCTCCATATGTCCCAAAGGCCTGCTTCTTCTCATCATAATTCCTTCGTTTGGCAACCCCCTCCTATATGTTTTCTTCTCTCCCCCCCGCAATTTGGTACCCGGTAAATAGTCCAGGTTACTATCCAATGTAACATTAAAATCCCCAATCAGGCAGACATGGTCATAATTTAATTCAGTCAACTTTTTATATATACCTTCGTAAAAAGACTTCTGGTTCCCATTCGGGGCATAAATAGTAACCAATAAACATTTCAATTGCCTTATTTCTAATTCTATTATCAGTAATCTTCCCTCTTCATCTTTAAAAATTTCCTTAGGGTTTAAATGGTCCTTCACATATATCACACCCTCCCCCTCCCATTTTCTCTTATCTGCCGACGAGAAGTACATTTTCCCAAGTCTTGAACACAATAAAAGTTTCTCGTAAGATTTTTTTATATGAGTTTCTTGAAGACAAGTAATATCATAATTAAGTTTCACTAAATTGTTTAGTATTTTCCTTCTTTTAGAGGGGATATTTAAACCGTTAACATTCAAAGAAATAAGTCGCACCTCTTCCCCCATCACCACTTTTCTTCCCCTCCTCCTATTAGTCCTATTTTCCTAATACCTTTTTCTTGGTTTGCCGGGTTTCTCTTG
Organism: Ptyas mucosa; assembly: GCA_012654045.1. Classification (NCBI taxonomy): domain Eukaryota; kingdom Metazoa; phylum Chordata; class Lepidosauria; order Squamata; family Colubridae; genus Ptyas; species Ptyas mucosa. Next base: position 2,695 of record WNWU01003611.1, on the reverse strand, counting down.
GTAACACCATCTCTCTGCCTCCCCCTCCTTTTTCCTCCAATTTCCCCTCCTTCTTCCTCTCCTCTTGGTTTCCTGCACTATTTTCTTCCTGTAGCTCCTCTGAGCTTACTACTCTCCTCCTCCCTTTCTAATTCCAGCTCCAATTGCATACCTTTAAAATGATGTTCATAAAATTCCTGAGCATCCTGGAGGTTTTCTATTTTCACTTTCCTATCATTCCACGTGAACATGAGACCCTCCGGTAGTAACCACCTATACATAATCCCATTCTTCCTCAGCTGCAACGTTAAAGGCTGGTAATTCCTCCTGATTTCCCTAACCCGTCTTGGAACTTGCCTCAAAACTGAAATCTGTTTTCCCCTAAATGCTACGGCTCGGTCCCGGGATTTCTTATAGATCTCCTCCCGCACAGATTTCTTACTAAACCTAATATGCACTTCTCGTGGGTGATTATATCTCTTTGCATAATTAGTAAAGACCCGGAATATCTCATCAATATCACTAAGGACCACAGCTTTATCTTTTTCCAAGATTTCAGAAATAATGTCCCCTGTAATTCCTTTTAAATCTTCTCCTTTTTCCTCTGTTACATCTTGCAGTCTTAAAAAGAAAGGATCTTTCAAGTTCCAAGAAAATTATCTCCTCTTCCACAGCTCTATTTACTGAAATCTGTTCACGTTCATAACCATCCAGTTGACCTTCATATCTACCTATCCTGGTTTCCACCTCCTGTAGTCTTCCCTCCTGCTTCACCATGTCACCTCGTATTTCTTCTAACCTCTCATTAAGTTCCTTAATATCCCCCTTACTGCTCCCATTTCATCTTTTGTATCTGAGGTAAGATCCTCAAGTTTTTCAAGTTTTTTGGAGATAAACTCCTGATTCTTTATCATAACCTCCTGCATAGCTTGGAGCATCCCCTGCAGGCTTTGCAGGGTGGGAGTCTTTCCCGCAAAAGTCTGGTCGTCAATATTTTTCATCATCGTCGAAGTTGACAAAATCGGAGACGACACAACTGAGGACATAACAACTTTTTTCCCTGTTTTAGTCGCTGTAGTTGTTGCTACGGTTGACATAGTTGCTAATCAATCTATATAATACTGGGAATTAGAAGTTCACTCCTCCAGCATAAAATCTCCCTTAGGATTTAAACAAGCCGTCCATAATACAGTTCACAGGAACGTGGACTGCAACATTCAATTCTCTCCACGGGGGTTCCCCATCAAATGTGGGGCGGGGGAGGGGGGACAGAGATCGAGCGTTCACTCCATATTAATCTTCACAGAAATGGTGGGATAGTTACAGATAAGAAAAGGACCACAAACGGACTTCCGGTGGTTCTGCGTTTCGTTGAAGACACCTAGGATTAGGTGCCCGTTTCCTAGTTTCGTAAGAACCCCCGAACAGCTGTTCAGCGCTGTCGGGAGGTTCAAAAAGGTTATCCCCGGGCAAAGGGGAGACCGAAGAGCAGGCTGGTGGGGGTAGAGCTCCCCAAAGCCCCCCAGGAAAAATCCTGGGGTGTGAAGAAGAGGAGCTCCCCAGAAACCAGACAAGCAGCTCCGGACCTGGAACGCCTCTGCCGACGCAGAGCGAAATGACGCGACCACACCAAGCAACTAAAAACATTTGGGGTAATATTCTAAGATTCTGAATTTTGAAAAAAAAAATTTTTTTCTCTGAATTGAAATTACGAAGCTGGCTAAGCAGAGCAGGAGAGTATGAATTGGGACTGTTTAATCTTTAACTCCAGATAAACTGTCAGAAAAAAATGGCGTCTAGTGAAAGTGATTGTCTGAGACTGTTACATTTGTAGCAGACAAAGACTTACAGAAAAATGCTTAGACTGGAGCTGGAATGGAAGTAAAAGCTGAAATAATGGTTGAAGCTGGACTTTTAGAAACAAAAGATACTCAAATTGAAATTGCAAAGATTTTTAAAGAACTTTCAGACACTATTATTTCTAATTTGTTGGTTTTAAATGAACACAAGTCTGATAATGAAGTGTTGTTGGGGAATCCACAAGACATTATACAGCAGAGTTCACAGATTGAAATGCAAGCTGCAGGGATCTGTATGCTGGGAGATTTGGTTCAAATGGAAGTTGTGGTGGATATTTTACATTTTTCTCTGGAAGAACAGCAACTGAATAAATTACTACAAGAGGAGGATTTATTTGCTAATTTGAGATCTGCCACACAAAGGAAGGATCTGTTGGACTATACAAGAAAGAAATGGTGGAATCAGGGCTACAGAGATCTGCTGGACCATACAAGCAAGAAATGGTGGAAACAGGATTACAAATTCAAGCTAAGGGACAAGACAACAAACTTGAAGGGATTAGTTATGACATTTCAACCTCAGGGTAATTTTAAGAAATTGTCAGGAGGGCCAAAAGGAGGGGGGACAGAATTGTGGCTAACAAGAGATTGGAAGAAATTTAAGAAAAAATAGCAAGACTCTCATCTTTGATGGTTTTAAAGGTTATGGATGTTTCATAGGTATAAAGGATAATGCTCTATTTTTTCTTTTCCTTATTACTATAATGGTTAAATTAAAGTATGATGGCTACCCTCCGGAAGGCTGGGGATTTACATTTATAATGATTTAAGAAGTTTTATAGATTTTTTTCTTTTTTTAAAAAAATAAAATAATAATAATAATAATAATAATAATAATAATAATAATAATAATAATA
>WNWU01003608.1:0-11945 GCA_012654045.1 Ptyas mucosa | reverse complement strand
CCTGAGCTTCTGAAGTTCCTCAGACCTGGTGATGCTAGGAGACTTGGCGATCCTAGAGCAGGGCTATCAAACTTGTGGCCCATGGGCCAGATATGTCTTGCACTGGCCACTCCCATTTATTTATTTATTTTTATTTATTTATTTATTTATTTGTTCAACTTGTATGCCCCCTTTCTCTGAAGACTCAAGGCAGCTTACAATGCATTTAAAAATCATATATAAAACATTAAAAGTTAAACCATTAAAAACAATTAAAACCCATTCACACCATTCATGACTGGATCTTGCCAGATCGCAACAGCAAGATCAACAGCCCCAGGCCTGCCAGAAGAGCTAGGTCTTCTTCGCTTTTCGGAAGACCAATAGTGTGGGGATGGTCCGGACCTCAGGAGGTAACTGGTTCCAGAGAGCTGGGGCAGCCACAGAGAACGCCCTCCCCCATGGGCCCGTCAGCCAGCATTGTTTAGCTGATGGGACCCGGAGGAGACCAACTCTGTGGGATCTTACCGGTCGCTGGGAGCTATGCAGCAGAAGGCGGTCTCGAAGATATCCTGGCCCTGAGCCATGTAGGGCTTTAAATGTAATAACCAACACCTTAAATTGTGACTGGAGACCAATAGGGAGCCAGTGCAGCTCGTGGAGAATTGGTGTAATGTGGGTGTACCTAGGTGCACCCTCGACAGCTCTCGCGGCTGAGTTCTGGACCAAGTGTAGTCTTCGAACACTTTTCAATGGTAGCCCCATGTAGAGCGCGTTGCAATAATCTAACCATGAGGCGGCAAGGGCATGAGTGACTGTGATTAGCGAAGGGGGAAAATGTCCTGATACATCACATGACGCCGCTATGATTACGCGAGTTTGACACCCCTGTCTTAGAGCATAGGTAAACTCCTAGGTTGGGTTTATTATTAATTTTGGACTACATGGACTACATGGAATGCATGGATCCAGGGGGCGACCAGCCATGCTAAGACTTGGAAAGAGGTTATCAAACCTCCAGTCATGGCAGGTAACCTTTGTGATTTTTTTAAAAAAATCTTTAGAGATCTTTAGAGACAAAGCTCCCCATTTGTATTTCTTGAAATAAATATCTCTATGACATCATATCACTGCATCAAATCTGCATCAAACCAGATTAAAATGGTAATTATTTTTTAAAAAAACAATCAAACAAATTAAATATAATATTTTGTTGAAAAGGGGTCAGGGGAGAGAAATAAACCAAATCAATTATCCATAACATTCATGTAGAAAATGTTAGATCAGGCGCAGGGAAAGAAGACGAGACCAGCGGGGTCTGTTCAACAAGTTTTATTCAGCTCTCAACTAAGTCAGAACAGATGAACGGCTGTGCTGCCGGAGCTCTTTTATAGCGCTCCGGCAGACCAGCCGTCCAATGACAGCGTTTTAAATTTCCTGCCCGGAGGATTATCCAATCCCCGGCCGGATGTCCTTATAAGGACATAACACTCCTCCCCCCTAGATGATGACGGGTCTGCTCATGCCAATCAATGAACGTAATCACGCAGGTAGGCGGGGCATCTGGAGGTTCTGCTCGACCTGCGCAGTTCAGTCCGTGCTTCGCCACCTGCCTGGAAGGTGGTAGCTCCTGCTTCCTCTGGCTCTCGTCCTGGGCATGTCCGGAGCTCGGCCGTTGATGGTGCTGGACCTGGTCGTGAGCCTCCGGCCTTGCTGCTGGGCTGCGATGTGGCCGTTGAAGGTGCGGGCCTTGTCGTCCCGCCTCCGGTCATGTTCTTGGAATATCTCTGCTGGTCCTGCTGGTCTCCTCCCTGGCCTGGGTGCCGGGCATCGTGGTGCTGGACGCTGATGTTATCTGAAGGTGGACGACTGCTGGCCGGTAAGTCTGCTGGTTTTATTTTATTATTTTGCAAATGTCTATTTCTTTGTTTGGATTGGTGGTTGACCCTGTCGGGGTGGTGCAGGTCAACCTTGTCGGGTTGTTGTTGCCGGGGTTGGTTGGCAGCTGGATGGAGGATTCCAGTCGGGCGTCTTGGGTCCCGTATGCTGGTGTGTCGTTGGTCCCCCTCGCCGGGTTGTTGTTGGCCCTCCTCGTCAGGCATGTCCCGGTCTACTGATGCTCTTTGGAGTTCTTCTCTGCCGGGGTCGAGCTGGGCTGCCTTGCCGGGGTGGTGTAGGTAGGTGCTGCAGTGATGTCCCCGGTCTACCTGGCATTTGTGGCACAGTTCCTGAGTGGCTGGTTGGCCCGCCTTGCTGGGGTGGCGCAGTCCTACCTCGTCGGGGTGGCACAGGCCTACCTCGAGTGGGTGGTGTTGTCCTGCCTTGTAGGGGTGTTGTCGTCCTACCTCGTTGGGGTGTTGTTGTCCAGGCTTGTCAGGGTGGCGCAGGACTACCTCGAGGGGGTGTTGCTGTCCTGCCTCGTAGGGGTGTTGTCGTCCTACCTCTTCTGGGTGGTTTCCTTCAACCCCTTCCCACCTTTTCCGGAGTTGGTCGACGTGACGTCTACAGACCACTCCGTCTTGCAGTTCGACTGTGTAGGACTTTGGGCCGGTTGCGCTCTCGATTTTCCCTTTAAGCCATTTTGGTAGGCTGTGGAAGTTGAGCGCGAAAACTGGATCGCCTGCGGAGAAACCCCGAAGAGGGAGGCTCGCGGTTGCTGTGACCTCGGAATGGTACAGGGGGTGTAGTCGATCTAGGGGTGACCTCAGCTTCCTGCCCATCAGCAGTTCGGCCGGGCTCTTTTTTGTGGTGGCATGCGGCGTAATGTGCTGGATCAGGAGGAATCTATCAATTTTCTCTTGCCAATCGCCCGGTCCCATTCTGGCAAGAGCCTCCTTGGTGAATCTCACCATCCTCTCAGCTTGTCCATTCCCTGCCGGTCTGTAGGGGACAGAGAGGGCATGACGGATGCCCAAACTGGCCAGGAACTCCTCCATGGGCTTCGAGGTCAGCTGCGGGCCATTATCGGAAACGAGCACGTCCGGTAGCCCGTTGGTTGCGAATAGGCGCTGGAGAGCTCTAATTGTGACTTTGGTCATGATGGATGCCAGGGGGATGACCTCGAGCCATTTGGAAAAGGCATCCACCACTATCAGAAGGTACTTTCCTTGCATTGGCCCCACAAAGTCAATGTGTACCCGCGCCCACGGGTTGCTAGCTGTCTCCCATTCGGCAATAGGCGACTGCGGTGGGGCGGGGTGGACTTCTTGGCACGGGTCACATCTGGAGACCCAGTCCTCAATGTCCTTGTCCAAAGATGGCCACCAGACGTAACTCCGTGCCAGTCCCTTCATGCGCACTATGCCAGGGTGCCCATTGTGCAAGGTTCTCAATGTCTTTTGGCGCAGCGCATGGGGAACCACGACCCTGTCTCCCCATAGCAGGCAGCCCTTCATGGATGACAGCTCCTGCTGTCTCTTCGCAAATGGTTTGAAGTCGTCGGTCAGCTCACCCGGTGGCAACCCGCGAAGCACCCAAGACAGCACCTGCTTCAAAGTCCGGTCTTTCTGGGTCTGCGCTGCTATGTCTGCGGAGGTGACCGGGCAAGCCTGGTCATCATCGATGTGATGCAGTCCCAGGGTGGGGGCTGGGTCCTCCACCAGGTCTCTTGATGGGCACCTGCTCAATGCATCAGCGTTGCTGATGTTGCTGCCGGGTCTGTGGCTCAGCACGTAAGAGTATCCGGCCAAGAAGATTGCCCAGCGTGTCATCCTGGGTGATGTGTAGTTCGGTGTGGGTTTGTCCCTGGACAATAGTCCCAGCAGGGGCTTGTGGTCTGTGATGACGGTGAACTTTCGCCCGTATAAGTATTCATGGAAACGCTTGATGCCAGCAACAATGGCCAGGGCTTCTTTGTCCAGCTGGCTGTAATTTCTCTCAGGCTGGACAGCGTCTTTGAGAAATAAGCGATGGGTGCTTCTTTCCCATCCGGGAACTGGTGGCTGTGGACTGCTCCGATGCCATAGGGAGATGCGTCGCATGTCAACAGTAGGGGGAGTGTCTCGTGGTATTGGATGAGGACACTCTTGGAAGATAGCAGGTCTTTGACAGATTTGAATGCTGCTTCCTCTTCCTTCCCCCATCTCCAGGGAGCCGCCTTCCCCAGCAAGCGATGGAGCGGTTCAGCCACGGAGGCTTTCTGTTTCAGAAAGACACTGTAAAAATTCAGTAGTCCCAGAAACGCCTGAAGCTCCGTCTTGTTTTTAGGGGCAGGAGCTTCATGTATGGCCTTAACCTTGGATTTGGTGGGGTGGATGCCGTTCTTATCAATGAGATAACCCAGGAACTCGACCTCCTGGACTCCAATGATGCACTTGCCTCTCCTGACTCTCAAACCCTTCTCCTTGAACCGTTGTAGGACCGTGCGCAGTCGCTCAAGCAGTTGGGTTTTAGAGTGGCCGGAGATCAAGACATCATCGAAGTAAGGGACCACCCCTGGAATGCCTTGGAGAAGGCGTTCCATAAATGATTGAAAAATCCCTGGGGCTGCGCTGACTCCAAATTGGAGGCGCGTGCATTTGAAAGCCCCCCTATGGGTGACAATAGTTTGTGCCTCCACAGTCTTTTCGTCTACTGGCAATTGCTGGTAAGCTTGGGCCAGGTCCAATTTTGTGAATATTGATCCGCTCCCAAGTGAGTGCAGCGGATGTTGCACCACTGGGACCGGATATGCGCTCTGCTGGAGGGCCTTATTTATCAAACACTTGTAGTCAGCGCAGATGCGCACAGACCCATCATGCTTCATTGGGGTCACAATGGGGGTCTCCCATGCAGCATGATTGATCGGTTCCAGGACGCCTTGGGCGACAAGCTTATCTATCTGGGCATCGACCTTGGGCCACAAGGCGAATGGAACCCTGCGGGGCTTTAGCCTGATGGGTGTAATGGTCTTATCCAAATTAAAGGAAATAGGTTTCCCCACAAATTTCCCCAGCTTACCATCGAAGACTTCCTTGAACTCTTCGATGAGGGTGTCGAGTTCATCCCTGCGAATTTGGTGAATCCCACTGATTGACAGCCCCAATGGCTCGAACCACTCCATCCCCAGCAGGATCAGGCAGCTGTGCCCCACAATGGTGATGGGTAGGACGCCCTGGAAATCGTGGTAGGTGACCCAGAGCGACGTCGTTCCCAGGATCTCGACAGAGTTGCCACTGAAGTCAACGAGACGCGCTTGCAGAGGCTTGAGGTCCCTTTTGCAGACTTCTGGTTTCAGACGCTTCAGCTGATGCCAGTCCATAATGGAGTAGTTCGATCCCAAATCTACTTCCATGGAGCAGGGCGTTCCTTCCACAATGATGATGGCATGGAACTTTGCGGCCGTGTCATCGATGGTGTGGATGCTGGAGGTCTGATGATCAACTCCGCTCGCCGTGTAGCCGCTGCTGCATTGTTGGGACCTGGCCGAGGACCGTTTGGATGACCTTTGGTTATCTTGCCATTTCTCGCCCCAGCCGGGGGGAAACGGGTCCGGAGCAGGTGCTTCGGCCCTGCAGGCCTCTGCGATGTGGCCCTGTTTGTTGCAGCATCGGCAGATGGCATCTCTCCAGTGACATTTGGCCCTGGCATGGTTTCCTTTACAGCTAGCGCAGCGCTCAGTCCGGGCGCCATCTTGAGTGCACTCGTGATGGTTTTGGCGGGACACCTTGTGGACGGCCATTTCGTCATCAGAGCAGGAGCTGGCAGATGAGTCTTCAGATGAGCTTTTGGGGTGTCGCTGTAATTTGTGCACCCCTTTAGCTCTGCTCATAGCGGCCGCTGCTTTTTCCGAGATTTCGGCTGCGATCGCCTCCTCGATGACGTCCTTTAGCAGAATTTTCTTTCGGCTGAGGAACTTTCATTGAAGTCCAATGTCCCTCATGCCGAAGATGATGCGGTCCCTAATGGCGTTCTCCATGTTGTCGAACTCGCAATTTGACGCGAGTTGCCAGAGAGCCGCCACAAAGTCTTTGATGGATTCCCCTTCCAACTGATTCCTCTGTTGGAAGGTGAACCTGTTGGCAATGGGAGTCCCTGTGGGTGCGTAGTGCTCCTTGAGCACGTCTTGCAAGTCGGCCCATGACATTTCCTCGATGTTCCTTGGGGACACGAGGTCGATGGCCATCTCCAGCACTTCAGAGCCGCAGTGCGCCAGGAAAAGGGCTCTCTTCTGTTCGTCGGAGAGGTCCTGGTAGTTGTTTCCTCGCAGAAACTGGTGGAACCGCACCAAATAGGAGGTCCATTTCTTCACTCTGGGGTCGAATTTGGAGATCGGAGCCATCGCGGCTTGCGAAGCCTCCATGTTTAGTGACCAGCTCAGTGACTTCAGCTCAGTGAGGTTGGCTCGATGAGCGAGGTTCGTTCCGCGTGGCGGTTCTTCACAACTCCTTCATCACCAGTGTTAGATCAGGCGCAGGGAAAGAAGACGAGACCAGCGGGGTCTGTTCAACAAGTTTTATTCAGCTCTCAACTAAGTCAGAACAGACGAACAGCTGTGCTGCTGGAGCTCTTTTATAGCGCTCCGGCAGACCAGCCGTCCAATGACAGCGTTTTAAATTTCCCACCCAGAGGATTATCCAATCCCCGGGCGGATGTCCTTATAAGGACATTACAGAAAAGATCCTTCTAAAAGTTCTTCAGAAGTCTTCAAAGGTTGTCTGAGTTTGGTCAGTGGTCACCCAAGAGAGGTTGCATCATTCCAGAGCAACAGAGAACATAATGCAAGATGACAACTCTGCCAGAAGCTTCAACTGTCCTAGTGGGCATATTAGCAGTTTCCTAGCATTGGTTGCTGCATTTTGATTCCATAACAATATCTAAACAAGTTACAAATTACCCATTCATTCTGTGTGGCTTTAATTGCCCACTTTTTCTAGCCATAAAGGCAGGATAACCACCATTCCTTGCTAGCTTTCACTTTTAAGGATTGGGAATTCTGGTCCATTTGCCAGGACGTAACCTCCTTTTATCAAACACTTAGCCATATATTGTCCCCTCCCTTCCAGCCTTGATACTTCAGTAGCCTTTTCATGTTCCATTTGGTTGAGTTCCTTCTCCATCAAACAGTTCTTGGGAGGAAAGAATTCCTTGTGACCAGAGGGCTGTAGCTGGTTTGCATCTTAGGAAGACTTGTATGGCTTGAGGCTCTGATACACCTTACTTACTCAGCTGTGGTAAATTCAGTGTCCACTTGCTCACTCCATCAAACACCTCCTCCTCCTTTTAGTTCTCCACCAAAATGTCCTTTCCCTCTTCCATCCTCGACCTATAGTCCAAAGCACTGGATGGCCAGACAAGAAGTAACAGATGGGAGATTATCAAAGAGCGATCCAAGCTAGAATTGGGGGGGGGGATTCATGACAGTTAGAGTAGTTATAAATAGAGAAAACTGACAGCAGCGATCCACTGAGTCTGCCCTTTGAGTTTATTCACTTTTTCTTCTTTTTATTTTTTTTAGTTGTTTAATTATTTAATTGTCCTATTATTATTGTTGTTGTTGTTATTGATTTATTTTTATTTTATTTTTAATGTTTGTTGGATGAAGGACATCTTTATCCCAAGCCTATTTAAAATCAGTTACTGATGATTGACTGACTATCTCTTTTGGAAGTTGGTCCGAACTTCCACTACTCTTTCTGTGAAGTAATACATTAGAATTTTTGTAGGTAGATATCATTCTCATGAGATGGTGGTGAAGAAGTCATGATACAAAATGCCCAATGTGAAAAAGAAAAGTTTGAAGTTTTGGGGAAGGACTTAAAAATTGGTTGTTACTCCTGATTGCTGAGATCTCCACCAAGGAAATTCTTTTAGATTCTCAGATATATACAAACCTCCTAAGATGATGGCCATCACAAAATGATAGAAGCCATAATGTCTCATTTGTATCTTTCAACCAATTATTCCAATTTCTGATGGTCTCTGTCAGCCCTGAAGCCATTTTGGAAATCTTCAAGGCTGCCACAGTAAGGCTGGTTGCAGCTGTGGGAACTTAAGTGGGGGAGATAGAAATAACTGGGGCAAGAAATTTGGCTTTGATTTGGGTGGGGAAAACCTCCGGTCCTTCAGAGTCAGCTTCTTCCTAATAAATTCTTAATTTGAAGAAACTCCATACCTCAGATTTTTTATTTCGTTGGGTCTGTTACTTTGAACCCTGACAGTCTCTTTTCTCTCAGCTTCTTCCCTATTTGAGGAATGTGCAGTTCAACAACAGTGCTGGAGATGAAGTCTCCTTCTCAGAAGATGAACTGGGATCTGCTCGTTATGATCTTCTCAACTGGGTTTTCCTCCCCAATCTTTCTTTTGTCCCTATGAAAGTTGGGCACATTGATCCTGGGGCTCCCCCAGGCCAAGATTTCACCATCAACTCTGGTTCAATTGTCTGGAAAAGAAAGGTGAGCTGGAAGATTAAATAAATTCAGCACTCATTCTTTTCTACGGATTCAAGACATTCTCCTTACATGAAAACAGGTTATGAGCTCAAATCCATTTGATGAAAAACCTGTTTTCCATGTAACATATATGAGGTCTGATTTGTGACAGATCAAAAAGGGTGGAGATCAGGAAGGAATTCTGGTTGAAACCCAGGATGCAGATGGAGCAGCCAAGAATAGTTTCCATGGACCATTGCTGTTCAGTTGGATCTCCATCACTGTTTCCTTCAGAAAAGCTATAGCTCAATTCACGACCCTTCTTTTGAATTTCAAGCCCCAGTTCCAATCTCCAGAATCTGTCAGAATGCCAGTAACCTTAATCCCCCAGGAGCTTTTCCTGGTTTGTGCTACACTTCAGTTAACCATTGCTTTGGAAGACATTCTGACAATGGAAACAGAAATCTTGGATCTTGGAGTCCTAGTGGACAACCATTTAAATATGAGTCAGCAATGTGTAGCAGCTGCCAAAAAAGCCAACACAGTTCTAGGTTATTATTTAATTTAATTTAATTTATATACCGCCCTACTCCCGAAGGACTCAGGGCAGTGAACAGCCACAAGATAACAATACATCATACAAAAGTTAAGAACCATTTAAAAAATATATTAAATAATTTAGGCCCAAAAAATGAATTAAAAACACCCAATTTGTATAAAACTTAAAAGCAAATTAAAAGGGAAAGTCAGGCCAGACCAGCCTGCTGGAATAAAAATGTTTTGAGGGCGCGGTGGAAAGTTTGTAAATCTGGGATCCTCCGTATCTCTGGGGGAGCTCATTCAAGATGGCAGGTGCCCCCACAGAGAAGGCTCTCCCCCTGGGGGCCGCCAGTCGACAGTGTTTGGGAGGGAGAGAGGGAGCGTACTGGTCGGTGAGAGGCTACTGGTGGCAGAAGGCGATCTTGTAAGTACCCTGGCCCTAAGCCATGGAGCGTTCTAAAGGTGGTCTAGAAGACCTCAAAGGTCCCTTCCAACTCTGTTATTCTATTTCTATTTCTAAATGAATAAATGGAGCATATTAATTGTTGAGGTCCTTATAAGCATTTAAGCATTTCTCTTTTAGAAGGTGCCCTATGCCAGGTGTGGCATGAAGAAATGCCAGGCAGGAGAGAGGAGAAGAGTTCCAGAGGGCGAGCAGGTTTGCTGCTACCAATGTGGCCCTTGTCCAGAAGGGGCCATTTCTAACCACACAGGTAGAACACATATTTTAATTGTAGATCTTCCAGGATCAAGGAAATCATTCAAAGGAACAAACCTTATTGTCATTTTTTAGAAGATTGACATTCTTCAACATATTCATAATTTTCAGCAGAACCTCTGAGTTCATGGATTTAAACTGTCCGGCCACCCTTCCTCTCCCAGCCAACTTTCCTAACCCCTCAGCAATTTAATGCAGAATAGTTTCAGGGAACAATTCATGGATTCTCTGCTAGGTTTTATAACACTTTTCCATCACCCCATCAGGAAAATCGGCTACCAAAATTTTCATGAAGGAGTGGGGTGTGAGGTTTCATTATGTAGGGTGTGTTTCTTTCATCAGTGCTATCCGTGTCCTAGGAGATAGACAGACCTTATGGGGAAGAGGAAGATCCATATATGTCTGCCCGCCCTTCCCTGCAAAAATATTGTCTGAACGAGTAGATGCAAAATACAAAGTGGAGAACTTGATCCCCAAAGGTGAAAACCATCTTGTCTCAGTCTTAAACTAAAACCTTGTCTTAATGTATCCTCAGGATAATCAATATTGAAGGATGATTTGTCCTTTTTGATAGACCATCAAATACAAAATGACTCTTGATTTCAGATGCAGCTTCCTGTGATCCCTGCCCAGAAGACCAATATCCCAACATGGACAAGGACCAATGCATTGCCAAGAAGATCCATTTCCTTGCCTATCAAGAGCCTCTGGGATATGTTTTAGCTTCACTCCAACTTTCTCTCTCTATGATCACACTGGGAATTCTGGCAATTTTCCGTAAACATCATGATACACCGATTGTCAAGGCCAACAACCGAGATCTCACCTACATCCTCCTTGTCTCCCTCCTGCTCTGCTTCCTCTGCTCTTTCCTCTTCATTGGTCAACCTGGGAAGCTCACCTGTCTCTTCCGACAAACTGCCTTTGCCATTCTCTTTTCCCTTGCAGTTTCCTCTGTTTTGGCAAAAACTGTTATGGTGCTTCTGGCCTTCATGGCTACCAAGCCAGGAAACCAAACCAGGAAACTCTTAGGAAAACCACTGACCAACTCCATTGTTGTAGCCTGTCCCCTGGTCCAAGCAGTTCTTTGTGCCGTCTGGCTAGTCACCTCTCCCCCATTTCCCAACTTGGACTTCCACTCCTTGATAGGAGAGACCATCTTGGAATGTAATGAAGGCTCAGCTTCAATGTTTTATGCTGTCCTCGCCTACCTGGGTTTTCTGGCCCTAGTGAGTTTCACGGTGGCCTTTCTGACTAGGAAATTGCCTGACAGCTTTAACGAAGCCAAGTTCATTACTTTCAGCATGCTGGTCTTTTGCAGTGTTTGGATCACATTCCTCCCCACCTACCTGAGCACCAAAGGGAAGTCCATGGTGGCCGTGGAGATCTTCTCCATCTTGGCTTTTGGGGCTGGTCTCTTGGCTTGCATCTTTTTCCCCAAATGCTACATTATCCTACCGAGGCCCAATCTGAATTGTAGGGAAAACATAATGAGGCATAAGAATCTCTGAAATTCAAGGATTGGAAGCTTTTATTTTGACTTTGGGGGATTTTTGTATTTAATCTAATTTCTTTAAAAATATGAATATTAAATAATTGGTAATAAAATATGTAGCTGGTAGCATCATACCAGTTTGTTATAAATAATCCCTTACCATTTTATTTTTCCTTTATTCCTGTTGTCTCAATGAGGCCCCTTTGATCTTGAAAATAAATCTTGATATGAAAGATGTGAGTTTTAGTTTATAGCAGGGTTTAGTTCTGCACTATTTATTTTTATCAAAAGAGTCTTTAGAAATGTCTTGGGTTGGACTCACTATTAGCCTTTTTAAGGAGATTTGTTTTCCTAGGCACCTGAGGCTTTGCTGAGTTCCAATTATGAAGGAGGAAGGATGGGCAGAGGAGGGAAGGAAAGAAGGAAGGAAGGAAGGAAGGAAGGAAGGAAGGAAGGAAGGAAGGAAGGAAGGAAGAAGGGTGAAAATAAATGGATTACATGATGACTCATTCTTTGTTGAATAGAGTGGATGAATTTCTTTTGTTTAATGAATTTGCAGTAGCAGATGCTTAACACTGGTTATTTGGGAAACCAAATTTCTCTGTACTTCCATATATAGAGACTGTGATATGTTGTCTAAAGACCGAAATCATTTGCAACAAATGTTCCATAGATTATACATGCCTACTGATTGTGAATATTATTTGCAAAATAATACAGCAAACACCAAGATAGTTGTGATTGACATTGAAATGGAGTGAAAAAATTAAAAGAAGTGCTTGTCAGAGAACCCCAGAACCTCTTCCTTTTTCCAAATCATCATCTGGAACAATTCACACCTGAACAACAGGGGTACGAATTTGTG
>WNWU01003587.1:0-10856 GCA_012654045.1 Ptyas mucosa | reverse complement strand
CGATATTTCTCCCCCAAGCAATCATCTGATCTTTAACTATTTCTCCTATCAAGCTAGTAATTTCATGTGGATAAAAGAATGGATAATGTTAAGAAATGATAGACTGTTGACTTTAGAAGGACATGACTTGCTGTTGGGCTGGCACGCTTTTTTATGGTACAAGAGTACAAAAACACAGGGTTATTTTAGAAGACATATTATATGAGAATCTTTGTTATTAAACTGAGAGAAGATCAAAAGATATCATTATTTAAAAATTCCAGTCTGGTTATCTTCTATTGAACCATACTCAATAACATTTAGAAAGAAACAAATTGTTAGATATTCTGAATTATTGAATGAAAAGGGTTAATTTAAATCGAAAAAAGAACTAGAAGAACAAGAGATAGAAATGGATTGGTTTTCATATATGCAAATACAGTCTAGATATGATGAAGATTTTAAGACAGAGAGTTTTTATAGTAATTTGACGAATTTAGATAAAATTTTAACAGGTTCTGATGACTATGTAATTAAAAAACTGTATGGTTATCTATTAGAAGTAAAACTGGAAGAAGAACAAGTTAAAGAAACAATGATTGCATGGGGGAAAAACTTTGGTCTTGGGATTGATTTAGAGAAATGGCAAAAACTATGGCTGCAGAATTATAAAATGACAATGTCAACAGCATATAAGAAGAATTTGTATAAGATGTTTTACAGGTGGCATCTACCCCTAGCGAGAATAGACAGAATGTTCAAGAATAAATAGGAGAAGTGTTGGAAGTGTCATCAGACTCCGGGTTCATATTACCATATATGGTGGACATGGGCAGAAGCTAAAAGATATTGGACTAAAATCCACACATGGTTGGAAAAAATGACAAAGAAACACATTGACTTTAAACCAGAGATATTTTTATTAGGGATTTTACCAGAGACATATAATAGAGAAATGAGATACTTAATTGTGAATGTTTAAACAGCAGCTAGAATTGTATTGCTAAAAATTGGAAAGGAGAGAAGATACCTACCAATGATGAAGTTATTAAGAAAATTTTGGAATGTGCTGAAATGAGTAAATTGACATTTGAAATTAGAGAACAGGAAGATAAACAATATTACTTGATATGGGGTTTATTCTATCAATGGTTAGAAAATAAAACATGGAAATGAAATATGAAATATGAAATAAATGTAATATTAAAATATATGAAGTGGTTTTTTTACGGGAGATAAGCCATTGTTAAATAATTGGTAAATGAGAATAATAATACAAAGGGATATAATAAATTGTCAAATAAGAGAATTTTGGATATGGGATTAAGCACAAAAGATATGTAGCTGATCGATACAGTTTTTGTAATTGTAATGGATGATGATTGTTTGTTTTGTTTAAAAATAAAAAACTTTTTTTAAAAAAAGACAGTCCAGGTAGGAGGGGCCTCCCCATCCCTGGTGCCACTATGAAACTCACTCTCTTTGTGTCTTCAGTATTCCAATATTTGAAGGGCTGCTACAGAGAGGGGGTCAAACTATTCTCCAAAGCATCTGAAGGCCAGACAAGGAATAATGGATGGAAACTGAACAAGGAGAAGTTCAACCTGGAAATAAGAAGAATTTTTCTGACAGTGAGAGCAATCAACCAATGGAACAGCTTGCCTTCAGAATTTGTGGGAGCTTCCTCACTGGAAGCTTTCAAGAAGAGACTGGACTGCCATCTGTCAAAAATGGTGTAGGGTATGCTTGGACGGGGGATTGGACTAGATGACCTACAAGGTCCCTTCCAGATCTGTTAATGTGTAATCTGTAATCTCTATTGGCTCAGTTATCAAATGAGCCAGGCTCCCTCCAGCTATAGCCCCATCTATCTAGCAAAACACTATGGGCACCCTCAGCCATTTCATCCTCAGTCCCAGCTTTTCAACTTCAGAGCTAACCACACACCTAGTGCAGCCCAAGTCCAACAGAGTCAACATCCTCCCCTGGGTCCCTAAAGAGGGCACCACCAGTTCCACAGGAATGGCTATGGAAGTCATATGTTGACTTACCAGGAGGTTGACATCGTAATCACTTTTATTCTCACCTGAGCTCCCAACACCTCATCTCTAGGAGGGGTGAATTCTACGACTTCCATGTCTTTCAGCACTGTTTCCTGGGTCCTCAGAGCTGATTTCATTGACTTTTCCCCCAGACTGGTCACAGCTTTGAGGTTGGGCTTGCTGGATCATCATGCTGAAGCTCAGTGACCCTCCTTTCCACATTTGAAGCACGCTGTGAACCTTGATCTAGGTCCAGCATCATTTTTTGTGGTCCTGGGGGCTTTTTTACATGCAGGAGAAAACCTCCTATACTACCACCTTTTACAGTACTAGACAACACTGTTTCAACAGTAGAGTCCTTCATGTTTCTAGGTTCTATCATATCTCAAGACTTAAAGTGGACACCTAACATCAAAAACATCATCAAAAAAGCTCAACAAAGAATATTCTTTCTGCGCCAACTCAGAAAGCTCAAACTGTCCAAAGAGCTGCTGATTCAGTTCTACAGAGGAATTATTGAGTCTGTCATCTGTACCTCCATAACTGTCTGGTTTGGCTCTGCAACCAAACAAGACAAAAACAGACTTCAAAGAATAATTAGAACTGCAGAAAAAACAATTGTTACCAACCTACCTTCCATTGAGGATCTGTATACTGCACGAGTCAAAAAGAGGGCTGTGAAAATATCTACAGACCCCTCACATCCTGGACATAAATTGTTTCAACTTCAGAGACTTCCGGTTGGTGACCCGTGGCGGCATGGCGCTATGAGAGCGACTATCGCTCTTCAACACCGTTTCTTCACCATGCTTTGGGGACCTTAAGAGGCGAGAACGCCTGGAGAGCTTCTCGGACAATAGAGGGGATCTGAAGAGCGGAAAAGCAAGGGGCAAGCGCCTTTTGCTTGAATGGATACCTCTGTTTACCTTTTTTATTTTTTGTTCGTTATTGTATATGGATTCTTGAATCTCGCTCTATACAATAGAAATATTGTATCTTTAACAGGGAAGTTTTTTTTAAAAGGGTGTGGCTCACTGACGAAGTCAAAAAAAGACAGAAATGGTCCATCTGAGTCTCCCAGAATGCAGCAGAGAGTTGCAGGAAAAAAGCCCAGCACTTGTGAATGAGATTTCACAGAACCAGGGCGACAGAACATCATACTTTACGTAGGTAGAAACTTGACTAGATAGAAAAGCATATGAAGCCTACGAGATATATAATATATATATACATATATATATATATATATATATATATATATATATATATATATATATACACATACACACACACACACACATATATACATATATACCTATTTATAATGCACCCTAAGTAACTTCTTTTTCCCCTTTTTGTGCAGACTTATATACTCTTTTTATATAGCTTAAACAGACTTAGATATATTTGCATATATACATATACTTAATTTAATCATTTAACTATAACACACTTTGACCCTATTTATCTATACTAATCTGTCCGTAGTGCATATACTTTAATTAATATTTTAATTAGCTTGCTGTGTCATAATTGTGGTAAGAACTGAGAACAATTAAGGATAGAATATTAACAAATTAACATTAGCTCACTAATTTGGATAAGTAGAATTATTTTATGTACCTTTGATTAACAATTATTGAACGAACTGTGAAAGTTATTATAGGTTTAGACTGATTGAGGTGGATTGACAAAGTGGTGGACTCAGCTATCTGAATGATATAAGAAATAAAAAAAATAGGATCCATCAGGCATTCTTTGCAAACAGATAAGGAATAGATAGGAAGAAGGGGAGGGGGGGAAATTCTCTTTAGTGGATGATAATTTGGAGGAACATTGAGAAAATTGTGGGGGATCAGAAAAGAGTTTTGACAAGTATCTCACCGACTGTACTTAAAGCAGGAAAGAAAACCACCTCCAACCCTACAATAATAATGACCTCTCCAGCACTACAAAGATCTACCGAAGGACTAACAAAAACAGAAAAATCAGTGATGTTACCAACTATGCAAGCAATGCAAACAACCTTGTCAATGATTCAGGATACTATGCTTAAAATGCAAGAAAAGATGACAAATAACCATGCAGAACTGAAGACAGATATCCATGCCATTGACCAAAAAATGAGCGAGATTCAAGAATCCATATACAATAACGAACAAAAAATAAAAAAGGTTGAGACCAGAATGGAACAGAATGAAAGAAACTTTGATTCTATTGACCAGAAATTGATGACACAGAATAGGGAGTTAGAAGACTCAATAATCCAGCTCGAAATGGATAGAGCATCTTTTTATTTACGCTTCCAAAACATAGTGGAAGACAAGGATGAAGACCTGGGCCAAGTGATGGTGGACCTAATAGCAGAAATATTACAACAGGACAAGGATGATATCATAAAAGAGCTGGATGAAGTCTATAGAGTGCAAACTAACTATGCTAGGAGAAATAAACTGCCTAGAGAAGTGCATGTTAGATTTGCAAGGAAGAAAGGCAAAGATATCCTATACAATATGGTAAGAGAGGAACCTGTGATCTATAAAGGGAAGGAGGTGATAATCCTGAAACAGGTCCCCAGGAGAGTGAGGGAATTGAGAAGAAATTATAGCTTCCTTGCGATACAGTTAAATAAGAGAAATATTCTCTTCAGATGGATTTTACCGGAGGGAATGCTGATCACTTGGCAAGGGAAAAAAATCAAAATAAGCAGCCTCATCGCCGCACAAGAATTTTTGGGGTTCTGTGGCAAAAGATACAAAAAGATATGCAAAACTGGAAGAAACTGCAGTTATCACTGCTTGGAAGAATATCAGCAGTAAAGATGAATGTTTTACCTAGACTTATCTTTTTATTTCAAATGATACCGGTGCTTAAATCAGACAAACCATTGCTAGAATGGCAAAAAGGACTGAATAAATTCATTTGGAATGATAAAAAACCAAGAGTTAAACTGAAAATAATGCAAGATACTCGTGAGAGAGGTGGTCTTAAACTCCCAAACCTTCGACTATATTATGAAGCAACTGCATTGATACAATTAAGTGATTGGTTTGGGAAAACTAAGACTGATTTGTTGAATATAGAAAGTCATGACCTGGTTTGGGGTTGGCATGCATACCTATTTTATGATAACAAAGCGGACAAAGTGTTCAATAGTCATCTACTCAGAAATGCCTTGTTGAGAGTCTGGAGAAGGCACCGAACTAATTGGGATTATAAGATTCCGTTTTGGCTGGATCTTGCTGATACCATGTGGAATACAAATATTAAGTCACTCGGGGGTTTCTTATATAAAGAGTTACTTTACTTTGAAGAGGGCAGGTGGCGATTGAAGACTTTGGATATGCTGTTGGAAGAAGGGAAATCGTTGACTTGGTTGCAGTACAATCAATTACAGATGAGATGGAAAGAAGATCAACAAACTGGTTTAATGGAATATGAAGTAGAATTGGTTGAACAGATAAAGCGGACAGGTCCAATGCATATTAAGAGAGTTTATAATGTTTTGTTAGAAAGGGATTCAGAAAATGAGCTAGTTAAAGATTGTATGATTAAATGGGCACAAAATTTCTCTCAACCAGTCATGATGGAAACATGGGAAAAAATATGGGTTCAGAATGTTAAATTTACACAGTCACAAAATTTACGAGAAAATTTCTATAAAATGTTTTATAGATGGCATTTAGACCCCAAGAAATTGTCTTGCATGTACCCTAATGTGCAGCCAAAATGTTGGAGATGTGATTGTTTAGATGCTACATATTATCACATCTGGTGGACTTGCAGGAAAGTGAGGGCTTTTTGGATAAAAATCTGGTGGGTTATGCAAAATGTTTTAAAGAAAAAAATACAATTTTCTCCGCAATTTTTTCTACTGGGTATAGCTAAAGACTTTACACTGGGTGAAACTAAATTGATTTTGTATATGGTGACAGCAGCTAGGTTGTTGATTGCCCAACATTGGAAGAGTGATGTTTTACCGACTGTTGACCAATGGACCCAGAAGATGGCTGGATTTGCAGAAATGGCAAAGGTTTCAGCTTTTTTAAAAGACCAGACGCATGAGAAGTATATACAGGAATGGAAATTATGGATTGAGTATATACAGAATAAGTATCAGACTAGAAAATATTATATCGCTTTTAGCTGAGATGATTATGTTAGTATGTTAGTAAATATAGAAAAAAGATATGGAAGATTGAATAACATATATATTGTTTGGGAATATTAATATTGCATATAATGGAAGTCAAGGGGGGGAGGGAAGAGGGAGGAGGGGGAGGGTTAGGGTGGGGATGGGATGGAATTATATATTGTTTTTATATGTATCTTATAATGTTGGGCTGAGGGGGGGAAAGGGGGAAAAATTTGTATTGGTAAAACTTTTTCAATAAAAAAAAAAAGAATTTTTGGACCAGCTGAGAGGTGCAGAGGAAGATCATAGTAGTAAGGAGGAGCTGGAGGTAGCTGTTCAAGAGGAAGAAAGCGCACAGCAAAGGAGGTCCAAAGAAGGAACACCAGAGGAAAAGGAGACAGAAGAAAAGGAAACCAAAGAGACTAAGGAAAAGAAACAAAGACCGCAAAGAGCCGTACAAGCAAACAAGAACTAAATTAGCTCAACAGAGAGATGGGAGGATGGAAATTACTATCTGTTAATGTTAATGGTTTAAACAATGGTAGGAAGAGAAGACACATGTTTTCGAAATTAATAAAACAAAATGCTGAAATAATATGCCTCCAAGGGGTTCATATAAAGAGAGAAGAGAGGAAATATTTAGAATTTGATAAATTTGGGAAGACCTTTATCCCCTTAGCCGGAAAAAAAAGGGGGGAGTAGCATTGTATGTTTAAAAAGGGATTACTGCTGAACTTAAATATACTGATACTAAAGGAAGAATACTGGCGATTGAGATCATGAGGGGGAATATCCCAAATATTAGTAGTAGCTATTTATGCCCCAAATAGAAACCTGGGAGAATTTTATAAGAAATTGGGTGAAAGAATAAGCAAACTGGAATACAGAAATATTTGTATAGCTGGGGACTTTAATGGGGTAGTAAATCCTGATAAGGACTATAGGAGTAGTAAAGAAAAAAAGAAAAAGAGGGAAAAGCTGCCAAAAGTTTTCTTTGACTTAGTGGATGAACAAAACTTAGTGGATATATGGCGGATTTTACACCCGAATGAGAAGCAATACACTTTCTATTTGAACCCCCCAAAATTTTGGTCAAGAATTGACATGATGTGGGTCAGTAGAGGTTTGAGGATGGAAATCGACTCAGTGGAAATAACCCCAAATATATGGGCCGACCACAATCCGCTAGAGATAAGGTGGAAAAATTCACAAAGAAAAAAACAAAAGAGATGGAGGTTAAACACCCAAATCCTGAGAGATAAGGAGTATACTAAAAAACTCGAGGGAGAGCTAAAATCATTCTTTGTGGAAAACGAAAATCAAGAGATGCCCCAAGCGATTGTTTGGGACACAATGAAGGCGTACATAAGAGAGCTAGTAATAGCTGGCGCAGAGTGCGGCCGCGCAGGTGGTGATGGGAGCGACGTGGCACTCTCATGTGACACCGCTCTTGCGCGAGCTGCACTGGCTCCCGGTGGTCTTCCGGGTGCGCTTCAAGGTGTTGGTTACCACCTTTAAAGCGCTCCATGGCTTAGGACCCGGGTACTTACGGGACCGCCTACTACCTCCAATAGCCTCCCACCGACCGGTACGCTCCCATAGAGAAGGACTCCTCCGGGTGCCATCGGCCAAACAATGTCGACTGGCGGCCCCCAGGAGGAGAGCCTTCTCTGTGGGAGCACCCACTATCTGGAACAATCTCCCCCCAGAGATTCGGCGGATCCCGGACCTTCGTGCTTTCCGCCGTGAGTTAAAAACTTTTTTATTCCATCAAGCGGGCCTGGCATAGTATCTCCCCTTTTTATAAGAAAATTTTAAATTGTATAATCCAAATTTTTAGATCTGGGATTTATATTTTTTTTAAAAAAATGGGTTTGAATTGTTGGGCAATTGTTTAATTTGGTTTTAATTCGTTTTTAAATTTTGTATTTATGTTTTTTATCTCTGCCTGTTCACCGCCCTGAGTCCCCTCGGGGAGAAGGGCGGTATATAAATCAAATAAACGATAATATCACATAGCATATATAAGAATAAAGAGAAAAGGAAGATACAGAAGGAATTGGTAGAGCAATTAGGAGAAGCAGAAATCCGTGGAATCCGGGCGATGAGGAAACAAAAAAAACCTGGATGACAATAAGACACAAATTAAACCTGTTGGACCAGGAAGAACTGGCATACAAAATCAAACAATCCAAACAATACTATTTTGAGAATGCAAATAAACCGGGGAGGTGGCTGTCGTACAAATTAAAAAAGGAGAAAAAGAAGGGGATTATCCATCAATTGGAAGATGTGGAAGGAAAGATATTGAATAAAGAGGAGGATAAACTTGAATTTGCCCGAGAATATTATGAGACTTTGTATAAGGAGGAGGAAACTTCAAAGGAGAAAATCAAACAATATTTGGCAAAGGAGAAACTCCCACAGATAAATGAGGAAGAAAGGGAAATGCTCAATAGGGTGATTACAATGGAGGAACTACGGAGAGTAATATCTAAATTAAAGGATAATAAATCACCAGGTCCGGATGGTCTCCCAGGAGAACTGTACAAAAATCGAGATTTGAAGGAAATACTCCTATCAAAATTGTTGGTAATATGCAATGAGGCTCTGAGGGGATCCAAAATTCCGGACTCGTGGAGGGAGGCATACGTCACATTATTGTTAAAAGAAGGTACCAACTCGAAACAAATTAAGAATTATAGGCCAATCTCCCTACTCAATACAGATTACAAAATATTTATGAGTGTAATTGCAGGAAGGATGAAGATAATATTGAACAATTGGATACACACTGATCAAAATGGATTTCTCCCGGGAAGGCAGATTAGGAATAACCTGAGAGTAGTGATAGATGCCTTAGAACCGTGATGGCGAACCTATGGCACGGGTGCCACAGGTGGCACGTGGAGCCATATCGGTGGGCACTCGAGCTCAGCTTCGGCACACATGCATGTGCCGACCTGCTGATTTTTGGGCCTTCTGGGCCCACCAGAAGTCAGGAAACACACTGTTTCTGGCCTCCGGAGGGCCTCCGGGAGGGTGGGGAAGGTTGTTTCACCCTCCTCAGGCTCCTAGAAAGGTTCTGGAACCTAGGGAGAGCGAAAAACAGGCCTACCGTGCCATTGCGTGCCAAAAGTGGGGGGAGCATGGGGGGGCGGGACGCATAGAATTATGGATGTGGGCACGCGTGCGTGTGACCCCAGCGTGCTCCCCCCGCTTTTGGCACGCGATGGCAAAAAGGTTAGCCATCATTGCCTTAGAATATTATGAAACACATTTGGAGAAACAAATGACACTAGTCTTCCTAGACGCCCAGAAGGCGTTTGATAATTTAAATTGGGAATTCATGATCCAGCAAATCAAAGCGATGAATTTTGGAGAAAATTTTGAGAAAGCGATTTCAACAATATATGAGAAGCAAAGAGCAAACATTTTATTAAATGTTTGACAAAAACTTTTCAGATTAGTAAGGGAGTGAGACAAGGTTGCCCGCTGTCACCACTTTTATTTATATTGGCTTTAGAGGTTCTCCTAAGAAGAATTAGACATAACAATGAGATAAGAGGATTGAAAATTAGGAGTGAAATATTTAAAATTCAGGCATTTGCTGATGTCGTAGCATTAATTATGGAAGAACCATTAGAAACGGGACAAAAAGTCTTGGAAGAATTGGATGATTATGGAAAGCTATCCGGATTTACATTGAATAAAACCAAAACCAAAATGTTAACTAAAAATATATCAGAAGGGCAAAAGAGAATATTAGAAGAAACTTTGGGCTTGCAAATAGTTAAAAAGATAAAATATCTAGGAGTCTGGATAACAGCAAGGTGTTCAGCCTTAAAAGAAAATAATTATGTACCACTATTAGGGAAAATTAAGCAAGAGTTGGAACGGTGGGGAAACTGCAACTATCACTGCTAGGTAGGATAGCTACCATAAAGATGAGCATCCTACCTAAGCTGGTATATCTATTCCAAACTACGCCAGTTAATATAGATTAAAAAAAATTCTTAGACTTGAATAAGACTACAAGGAAATTCATTTGGGGAGGGAAAAAGCCGAGGATCTCACTTCAAACATTACAGAAAAAAAGGAATAGGGGTGGATTTGGGCTCCCAGTGTGGGAAATTTATCATAGAACTGTCAACCTAGTGTGGTTAAGGGATTGGGCCACATTAGGAAATAAAAGAATTCTGACATTGGAAGGGCATGACCTGCAGAAAGGCTGGCATGCCCATCTATGGGACAAAGAAAAAGGGGCAGGGACGTACTTCCATAGGCACAAAATCAGAGATGTGTTAATGCGGACCTGGAAGGAAATTAGACATACATACTACACAAAAATTCCAAAATGGACCTCCACAATATGGAGGCAATGATTTACCCGAATATGTTAGGCATGGAGAAAATGTTTAGATATCAAGATATCTTAGATGATAGTGGTAATCTCAAAACGAACGAGGCCTTGAAGGAGCAAGGGATCCACATAGACTGGTGGCACTACCTACAAATTAAATCACGATACAAAAAGGATAAGGAGGAATGTGGTATAGAAATGGGGATCAATGGAATTGACAAGATATGGATGGGAGTAGAGAATAAATTACTAGCTAAACTATACTCGTATATGCTTGAATATGATAGGGAAGGAGAAATAGTTAAAGATCAGATGATTGCTTGGGGGAGAAATATCG
>WNWU01003584.1:0-14069 GCA_012654045.1 Ptyas mucosa | reverse complement strand
CTGGTTTGTGAAATCACATTCACAGGTTCTGGGCCTCTCTTCTCTAGCCAACTGCAATTCTCTGTTGCTTTCTGGGAGACTCAGATGGACCATTTCTGCCTTATTAGGCTTCCTCAGTGAGCCACACCCCTTTTTTTATCCTCCCTGTAAAAGGTACAATGTTTCTTTTTTTGTAGGCTTCGTATGCTTTTCTATCTAGCCAGGTTTTACCTACGCTATATATATACAAATATATATATTTGTCATTTGTATACCCATTCTGTCTTCTAATTCTTTCTCTTGTTTTGTGAGGTTTTTCGTTAGTGCCTTTGTTTTTTGACTATTAATTTTGAGTTCTGCTACCTTCCCATATTCTTCTATTCGTGATAACAATTTGGATCCTGTCGATATTGGCTGTTCTATGATGAAGACCAAGTCATCGGCAAAGGCTTGAAGTTTATATTCCTCTTTTTTAACTTTCAGTCCTTTTATTTCCTTATCTCTTCTAATTCCATTTAACAGTATCTCTAAGGATAGTATGAACAATAAAGGGGATAAAGGGCATCCCTGTCTCACTCCTTTTGTTATTATAAATTGTTCAGTCATATCTCCATTTATTGTTATTTTTGCTGTTTGAGATGAGTATATTTTCTTTATCATATTTACAAATTTATCACCAAATTTCATATTTTCTAATTGTAAAGTAAGGAATTTCCAATTTAAATTGTCGAAGGCCTTTTGTGCATCCAAGAATATTAGCGCCATTTGTTTGTCTGGGTTTGCTTCATAATATTCCAATACATCAATTATTATTCTCATATTATTTTTTATTTGTCCTTTTGGCAAAAAGCCGTTTTGGTCAGAATGAATATATTCGTTTATTACTTTTTTTAGTCTTTCCGTAATAATCAATGTGAATAATTTGTAGTCTACATTTAATAATGATATTGGTCTATAATTTTTAATTTGTGATTGGTCTGTCTCCTCTTTTGGGATAAGCGTGATAATGGCTTCCGTCCATGAGTTGGGTATTTTGGCCTTCAAAAGTGCATCATTGAAAGTTTCTAATATAATTTCATCTAGTGGTTGTTGACAAAACTTATAAAATTCTGCCAGGATGCCATCTGGACCTGGAGTTTTATTATTTTTCTGTTTTTTCCTTGCCTCCATTAATTCAATCATACTAATTGGCCTATTCAATATTTCCCTGTGTGTCTCTTCTAATTCCCTTAAATCTGATTTGTTTAAATATTGTTTAATGTCTTCTTCAAATATCTCCTCTTGCGTATATACTATATAGCTTTTGAAAAAAAAGAATTTGTTATATTTTTTTATCCTCATTTCTATAATGCGTCTCTCCTTTCTCATCTTGTAATTGATATATCATTCTTTTCCCTTTTTCTTTTTTCAATTTATACGCCAACCAATGTCCCGTTTTATTCGCATATTCAAAATTGTTTTGCTTTGCTGACTTAATTTTCCGTGCTATTTCTATTTGTGTGGTCAAATTAATTTTATGTTTTATCAAATTTATTTTTCCTTTGGTCATTTTATTTTGAGGATCCTTCTGTAGGTCAGATTAGCATTCTTTAAACTCTTTTAGCAGATTGTCTTGTTCTTGTTTTTATTTTTCTTCACCATATACGCAATTGTTAGACCTCTTATGTATGCTTTTCCCGTGTCCCATAGATTTTGAAGAGAAGTTTCCTCTTTTGTGTTTATCCTGAAAAATATGTTCATTTCTTTTTCAATCATCTGAACGTATTCTTTATCTTTTAATATTTCTTTATTCATCATCCATCTTTTTCTTGTCCGTTGGCCTTTCCATATTACTTTTACTGGGTTATGGTCTGCCCACATATGTCATTATTTCCACTTCTTCTACATCTTTTCTAAGTTCTTGTCATCATCCATACCATGTCGTTATTTTCCAACTCTGCTCGTCTATACTTCCGTTAGATCCGTTAGATCAGAAATTGTAATTTGAATGCAGTCTTCAGTGTCTGGTTTGCTATTAGCAAGTCAAGGAAAGCGGGGTACAACTGACCTGCCTATGAAATGCCAGGTTCCAGCTAACAACCTGGTGCTTTCCAATGATTTGGGGCATAATTGCCCACTACGAACATGCTGATTGGTGTTCACAGACATGGAGTTTCTAAACGTCTGGAGGCACTGAGTTGTCTGGAAAATTGTTTACTTAAAATCAGCATTCAGTATTGTAATAGCACATTTCATCCTTGGTTTTTCATTCTACCTTTCAATGTAGGAATTCCAGCTGAAAAACAAAATCAATGTGGTTTTACCTTCCAGAGCTCTTTTTCCACGGCTTTATTCCTATGCCCCATGCTGTCTGGCCCATGTATTTGACGATGCTTGGCAAAGTTAGAGGAGTTATTGAAACGGTGGCAACAGACCGCACATTCAAAGGGCTTCTCTCCAGTGTGCAGTCTCTGGTGAGTGGTTAAGGCTGAGCTCTGTGTGAACCGCTTGCCACAGACACTGCAGCCAAAGGGCTTTTCGCCGGTGTGCACTTGCAGATGCTCTTTCAGGTCTGTGGCATGATGGAACTGTTTGGGGCAGGAAAAGCAGAAAAATGGTTTGGATTCAAGCATAGATGGTGCATGTCCATTGGAGGGCTCACGAGCTGGGAAAAGAAAACAAGGGGTGGGCCTCTCCTTACCTTCCCTATGCTGAGCAGTGCTTCCAAGCTGATCCTGCAAAGAGTGGCATCTCTGAGGCCCACAAGCATTGCAAGATATGGAACATGGATCAAGGTTCTCCAATTGCCAAGGTGATCTTGTAGCCTTCAGACTGGGAGAAGAGCCTTCAGAGTCATCCATTTCTGAGGCAGGATCTTCCCAGGCTATGCCATCTTTGGGCCACATAGGCAGTTCCACTTTGAGAACATTCAACTTTTCTGGGGCACATGTTTGAAAGTCCCCATGGGTGCTACTCTCCTGGGTCAGCTTACTTTCTCTAAGGCCACCGAGAGAAGCTCCCTGGCTATTGTTTTCCTCTGGCTCTGAAACTAATGTTTTGCTTTCATCGAGTCCACCCGCATCGCATCCCCCTCTACCGTTCTGCCTCATCTCTGTACCTCAACTTCCCCCTCTGCTCTGCTTGCGCAGAGCTCTCGATTCAGCTTGTGAGCAGAGCCCCTGTTGTCCCCAACTGGCAAGAAGCCTTTCCCACAGCTGCTGCCACTCTAGCTGTAATTTACAAGGGCAGTTGTCGACCAGTTGCTTCTGTTCTTCCTGAATGTGGCTTCCCCCCTGCTCTGTTCTGCCTTGAGCCTTCTGTGGGATTTTCAGTGCTTGCCTCTGGCAGTTGTTGTTTGAAGCTGTGGCCATTGGGAAGGGCTTCTTGGCTGCAATTGCTGTTTCCCCCTAGTTCCCCAGCATGCCCATTGCTATCAGTTGCCTGCTTCAGAGCATCTGCCTTAAGACCATCTTGGCTGCCCTGCCTTATAGCAAGATTAATACCAAGTCTGGCATCATCCTGTTGCAGTCCCATCCTCTTGAATGTATCCATGCTACAACCTGGTTGTCTTCGGCTGCTGGTCTTCTTGGCTTAGCCTAGTGCTATAAAAGCAACTTTGCCTCCCTTGGAGGTTTTGATCAGTCTTGTTCTTGCCTTCTCTTAACTCTTTGATGGGCTGACAGCCATTTTGCTTCGACAGAAGGGTAGGGCTTGGATTTCTGCCACCCTTTCCTTCTTTCACTTGGTCCGGTTTCTTTCCAGACAAAGACAAAGAATTTAAACGAATTTAAAGAATTTTTAAAGCAGACACTGCAGTGGAAAGGCCGTTCGCCGGTGTGAATGCGCATGTGGCCAGACAAACTCTGAAGTGCTTGCCACAGATGCCACATTCATACGGCCTTTCACCGGTATGCACCCGTTCATGATCACATTGGTCTGAAGCCCTCTTGAAGCATTTGGGGCAGAAAGAGCAGCTGTAAGGCCTCTCAACAGGGAGGACCAAAGCCTCAATACTGCTGGACAACCAACTGAGGCTCTAAAAGGTTTCTGCATCCCTGGCACTGGGGGATTTGCTCGTGGGGCCCAGCAAGACTTGGCAGGTCTTCCTGGCACAGGGGGCAGAACTGATCCAATCTCTTCATTCACTGTTACTAGCTGGATCTCCATTGGCTAGTCCCCAGCATCTGTCCCTGAAAGAGGCAGAAAGGAGACATGTAAATTGCAAGAACCAAACAGGAACAAATGGAATGGAAGCCAGGGCTCACAGAAAGAATAGGGGTCTAGTGGCTCATTTCCTGATTTTAGAAAAAAGGATCGGAGTAAAGGAAGCTGATCTGGCAAGAAATGAGGCATCCACATTTGATTTCCCCACTCATTCATATGCATGCTGTTGTAATTCACCTAGGCCTGTGGTTGCTTGGAACCCAAAATAACTTGATGACGCCTAATACTGGTATCTGATGAGACACATATCAATGTAACAAAATAATGGATCTCGGCTAAACTTTATCTTGCTCAAGCAATGACAGTGTCAGCGCTCCAAGTTATGATTGCTCCAGCGCTGACATGAATGGAACAAAAAAAAACCCTATTAGAAGTAGCAGCTTGGCTTTTCACCTAGTTCTTCTTCCCTGGCTGATAACGTCACCTAGGTGATGGGGGGAGGGGGGAAATTCCTGTGACTTGAAGTAGATGAGAGAAAGACTGACTTGGAAGATGGCTGGCGACACCCAGGGGGAGGGCCTTCTCTGTGGGAGCCCCAGCCCTGTGGAATGAACTGCCCCCGGAAATGCATAAGATCTCCGACCTCCGGGTGTTTCGCTGTGCCCTTAAGACCCTGTTGTTCCGTCAGGCTGGGCTATCAACGTAATTTTAATTGGGTGTTTTAAATTTTGGGGTTTTAAAGTGAGCCAAAATTATTTAAAAATTTTAAATTATTTTAATTGATGTCTGTCTTGTGCTTTTAATAGGCTGTACACCGCCCTGAGTCCTTCGGGAGAAGGGCGGTATAGAAATAAAATGATTATTATTATTAAGATGGCCAATGAGACACTGAGATTTGTGGAACGGAAAGGGAGGGGTTTGGGATCAGAGGGTCAATTTCGGCTGCAAATGAGTTCAGGACTAGATGGTTATTTTTCAATAAATGAAAGATTTCATTAAAGACTTTGTGTTTGGGAATGAAATCTATTTGAGATAACATCGGAACCTGACAGACAGCCGAAACTGACCCTCTGATCCCAAACCCCTCCCTTTCCGTTCCACAAATCTCAGTGTTTCATTGGCCATCTTCCAAGTCAGTCTTTCTCTCGTCTACTTCAAGTCACAGGAATTTCCCCCCTCCCCCATCACCTAGGTGACATTATCAGCCAGGGAAGAAGAACTAGGTGAAAAGCCAAGCTGCTACTTCTAATAGGGTTTTTTTTTTGTTCCATTCATGTCAGCGCTGGAGCAATCATAACTTGGAGCGCTGAGCCCCTCTCCCTATAGTAAAAATAATCAACCCGGTTACAGTACAACTGCAGTTGCCCCGGCTCCTAGGGAAGATACACCCCGTTTTCCACAGCAGCCTCCTGAAGCCTGTAGTGGGGTCAACTTTAAGGCCAACACCACGTGACCCCCCTGGACCCCTGGTTGTTGGCCAAACTCACTATGAGGTACAGTGAATCCTTGATTCAAGATGGCACAGGGGCCGCCTCCAATACTTAATTAAATGGAAGGGTTACCCGTTATCAGAGGCTTCCTGGGTGAAGAGCACAAACATCCAAGCTGACCGCCTTATAGCCAAATTCCATGCAGATCACCCAGGCAAGCCGGGAGGGGGGGGGACACACCCTCGGACGGGATAACGATACTTAACTTGTTGTTTGTTTGTTTTTTCTTTTGCGGCAGGCCGCTCTGGAGAAATGAAGGGAGGGGCCGGATGTCAGCGCTCCAAGTTATGATTGCTCCAGCGCTGACATGAATGGAACAAAAAAAAACCCTATTAGAAGTAGCAGCTTGGCTTTTCACCTAGTTCTTCTTCCCTGGCTGATAACGTCACCTAGGTGATGGGGGGAGGGGGGAAATTCCTGTGACTTGAAGTAGACGAGAGAAAGACTGACTTGGAAGATGGCCAATGAAACACTGAGATTTGTGGAATGGAAAGGGAGGGGTTTGGGATCAGAGGGTCAGTTTCGGCTGCAAATGAGTTCAGGACTAGATCATTATTTTTCAATAAATGAAATATTTCATTAAAGACTTTGTGTTTGGGAATGAAATCTATTTGAGATAACATCGGAACCTGAAAGACAGCACCCTGCCGCCTTTGTCCAGGTTCAGATGTTAAGATGACCTAATTGTGGTTAATACTTGGAGGGAGGGAGTACCAGGAAACCCCAGAGCTGTAGGTTAGCACATTGGAAGAGGACAATGGCAAGTAACGTCTACACTTGCCAGGAAAACTGCATGATTGTGTGGGGTTGTGCCCATTTAGCTCCCAGGAGTCAAACGTAACCCAAGGGCATTTTTCCCCTGACCTTTTTGCAAAAAACTGACCATTGTGGAGAAATCAACAGCTACTAGAATATATGTTTTCAACTAAAGCCAGCAATAATGAGCAAAAGCACCAGACAAATCTGGGACATGGTGTTCTATATGTTGCCAGGAACTAAATTCCTTTCTGCATTTCAGCAGTCATAAACTGGG
Organism: Ptyas mucosa; assembly: GCA_012654045.1. Taxonomy (NCBI): domain Eukaryota; kingdom Metazoa; phylum Chordata; class Lepidosauria; order Squamata; family Colubridae; genus Ptyas; species Ptyas mucosa. The sequence goes on along the minus strand of WNWU01003584.1, from coordinate 7,424 downwards.
CTCCACCATTGGCTTGGCTGATAACATTTAGACTGATACCGAAACCAAATAAATAAAATTAAAGCTTATGCGATGTGTGAACCCCACTGCTCTGAGCAGAATGAGGTAAGATGTAAAAAAAACCTCACACACATCAACCAAGAAACCTGTTGAGAATCCCTGCTAGGCTTCCCTTAAACCAGCTGGCCTCAGCACTACAATTCCTATCATTCTCAGCCAGCAGGTTACAGTCCTGACTCAGCGTTGACCTATGGGTTTTCCTTGTGCCCCAATTCTTAGAGGTTGAAGCAGGGTGAGCTACAAAGCCTCCCTTTCTGCCAACCCAGAAAAACGGACCAGCAGTAGAACCTCTGAAACCCCTATAGTTGTTGTGGCCCGTACGCGGCCTGTGCGGCTGGTGGCTGATTCGGACAGCAAGGAGGCTGGTGTGGTGCTGCGCCAGCAGCCTGTGCAGCTGGCACTCGAGTTGGACAATGAGGCTGGAGAAGATGTGCCAGAGGTGGGGATTCAGCCAGGGTCTTCAGAACCTCCAGAAGCTCCCTTAAGTGAAGAGGACAAAGAGGAGGAGCCTCTTCTCAATGCACGGGTGTGCAGCGCTGCCAAAAGGCAGGAGTGGCTCCTCAGGAGGAGGTCTCCTCAAGAGTAAGGCTTGGGGCTAATTGGCCACTCCCTTAGCCTATTTAAGGAAGAACACCGACTGAAGCAATTTGCAGGGAACAACTTCGTTCACTCTCCTTCGTGCCTTGATCTTAGTTCTCTGCAAATTGCTTCTGGGCTTTCTGCCAACCATAGTAAGATTAGGATTATTTATTCTTTGGATTCTTGTAGGCTGTTAAGAAAGTTAATTAACAGCGTTTGTTTGAAAAAAAATCTGTTTAATTTAGTAAACTAAGGTTTGTACAGACTTTGTGTGTGCTGCGTTCTTTGGGGTCTGTAGCTGGGGCAGAACAATAGTATACTGTACTGGATAATATGTTAATTTATATTGCTAGTCCATGTATGATATGCCATACACTAAATAAATAACCGTACTGGAGGGCAGATTCTGTTTTTAAATAGACCAGCTTTTGAACGTCCAGTTACCTCCAGTTGCTACTTAAACTGGCTGAGATTTCCTCCCTTACTCAGGGAAGGCCATTTGAAATCTCAATAGCCTCATCCCAATGGATTGGATTAAAACTCCGATCATCTCTCAGGCAGTTCCCTAAACCTATCATTACAGCGCCTCACCCTGCTTACTAGCAGACCCTGTCCCTAACCTTCCAAGGAAGCCAGAATCTCCGGGAAATCCAGGAATTCGAGCTGTCTCCTCCAACCTTCCCGAAGGACCCGTGTGCGCCCCCCTCGCTTCCTACCTGCCTTTATGTGCACAGAAACCAGGTGTTTGGGCCCGGCTACCAGGGACATAAACGGCGCCATCCTCTCCACCCCCAGATCCGCTATCTTCGGCTGTGAAATTGGAGGGCGCAGAGAACAATAGTCCATAGTTGGCGAAGCTTCCGCGAGTGAAGCTTGCTCGAAGCTTGGCTGGCTGCGTGCCCGGTGCCAGAAACCAGGGAGTCCCCACTCTCTTTACTACAAGCTGGATTCACTGCCCCCCATGCCCGATTCACTTTGGATTCTTTGCCCCCCGCCCCGTCATGGAAGTTCCTACACCGGAGCCTGTCCGGCAGCTGCGTGCCCGCTTCTAGGATGGATTCTCACCTGTACCTGTTCTCTATTCACTTTAACACGAAGGTTTTTGCCCTCGGTCCCTTCGCAACTTTCAGCTTCCTTCGTTCCGTGAACAAGCACTTGGAGAAAGCTCTCCCCGCCCCACTTCTCTTGGGTTGCCGTTCTCTTCCCATGCGCATGCATCCCCTTTAAATGAAACCAGGGGGGAAAAAATTAAAAGGAATGGCAAAGTCGGTCCCCATTATTTTTGCCGGCCGTCAAAAACGCAAATCCCCGTTCCCCTCCCCACTTCCCGGCCCCCAATTTAAAGGCACAAGACACTTGTGTAATGTCCAGCGATGAAGCTGCTAAGGCCAACCTCTTCGATAAGTTCTTCAGTTCCATCTTTGTCAACAGCAATGGCTGCTGCCCTCCATTTCCTAGTCATACCATAACAAATTGTAACAATTTACTACATATTGATTTTACAGTAGATAACGTTGAAACGGCTCTACATAACCTAAAGCCATCTCTATTGGCCCTGATGGATTATGTGCCTACTTTTTGAAAAAGCTTGCCACTACCCTAGCTGAACCTCTATGCACAATCTATGAGGTATCCTTCAGAATCAGCTCCTTGCCTGACCTATGGTCATTAGCCACAGTCATACCTATCTTTAAAAAGGGACACCCTAGTATTATAGTTAATAGTAATATTAGCATTAATGCGGGTTCAGATAGATGACCATTGAAGGTCATCTATCTCACAGAAAAATTCACAGTATTGTAAGCAAGAAAATGTGTTTATTTGAGAAAGGAAATGCATCCAACTGGATAGAGCACAAATTCAGCCGAATTCCTTCTGGCTAGGACAAACATCATAAAGAGGCCCCCATATGTCAGAAGATAGGAACAGACAAGTGACATACAGCTGAGGGGTGGGCCAGGTCAAGAGGATCCACATCCCTGAGAAATCCTTCTGTCAACAAGAGATAATTTGACAGAATTATGATTGTTTTGGCCAGGATATTGTAAAACTTTTGTAATTAGGAAATGTCTCTTTGATGTAACAAATGTTTCTAAATGAAAACTGCTGAGTTCACAGAATCCTTTGTTTGAAACTGTATAAAGACCAGGGTCCCCGACCCATAAGTTGTTCAGACTTCCAGGTACGAATCGGACTCTGAACCTTATTGCAATAAACACTGATTCTGTTTGCCCTTTGGGATGTTTCTCAATCTCTTCATTCCATAACACTAGTCTACTAGAAAATTACAGCTCAATCTCACTGTGTTGCGTCACCTGCAAAGTCATGGAATCAATTATAAACCAATCCATCACCCTCCACTTAGAGACAAACAACCTGCTATCTAACAAGCAGTTTGGTTTTAGAAAAAAATTGTCCTGTAATCTGCAACTCCTACACTGCAAAAACATTTGGACCACACATCTTGACCAGGGTAAAGCAATAGATGCAATTTACATAGACTTCTGTAAAGCCTTTGCCTTTGACTCAATGGTGCACGACAAATTACTGTTGAAAATAAGTTCTTACGACATCTCTGGATACCTGCACAACTGGATAGCCTTGTTCCTGTACAACAGGCAACAAATAGTCAAAATAGGGAGGGCCCAATCAAATCTGGCACCTGTTAACAGCTGTGTCTCCCAAGGCGGCGTTTTAGGACCCACACTCTCTGTGTGAAGTTTCAGAACGATGCCCTAATTAATTAATGAGCCATGAGCCAAATTTCAAAAGAAATAGTCATTTATTAGGAGCAACATTTCGGCAATATTCGGATGCAGTTAGAACTAATTCCACGTAGATTTACGTTCCCCTATGACCCTGTCTCTCCCCTCCTCCCTGGCCATGTCATAAATCACATTCTCCAATTAACCACTTTGGCTGGCTGTGAAATCCAACACCCTTCTTCTGATTGCGGAGGGAAAGCATGTATGGAATGTAGCTTCAGTTAGGGAAATCAATCAGCTCTATCAGTTCTCCCTCCCTCCTGCCCATGGCAACTTGAAAGCTTTGCAAGTTGACAATCTGCTTTACATCAATGACCTATGTCCGTGATGGCGAACCTGTGGCACACAGAGCCATCTTTCCAGGCATGCGAGCTGTCGCCCAACTCACCTGCAACTGCGCATGTGCGCGCGCCCCAACTGGTGTTTGGGCCTCCGGTGCGCATGCGTGCAATTCAGGGGACCCAGCTGGTCTTTGGAGCTCTCCTGCACATGCACGCACATTTGCGCACTCCACTCCTCTACTCACAATAGAATACCTTATGCCACCAGACCTGAAATTCTGGGCTTGGACAATTTGGAACTGCGCCTCCTGCGGTCTGATCTAAGCATAGTACACAAAATTGTCTGCTATAACATCTTACCTGTCAACGACTTCATCAGCTTCAACCACAATAATACATGGGCAAACAATCAATACAAACTCAAGGTAAACCGCTCCAAACTTGATTGCAGCAAATACGACTTCAGCAACAGAGTGGTCAACGCCTGGAATGCTCTACCCGACTCCGTTGTTACAGCCTCAAACCCTCACAGCTTCAACCTCAAACTGTCTACCGTGGACCTCACCCCATTTCTAAGAGGTCCATAAAGGGGGCATGTATTAGCGCACCAGCGTGCCTACTGTCCCTGTCTTACTGTCCCCATTTATCTGTACTTACTTCCTCTGTTTATGTTTATGTTTATACCTATACCTATCTTGTACATATTTGACAAACAAACAAATAAATAAACCTTAGCAACTTTCTGAATTCTGAGAGTTCAAGTCCACAAGTCTTAAAAGTTCCCAAGTTTGAACATCCCTGGTTTAAATACAGTGTTTTTCAGTGGAGCAATAACACAAGATGAATTACAGTTGAATCCTAAAATTCTTCCAGGATTAACATTTCTACTAAAGGAAGACCCCTCCCCAGATAGAAGGAGAAACCATGAGGCAGGAAAAAATTCAAACACAATACAAATAATTAAATCACAACAGTTTAAATCCTTTTAAACCTAAAACACAAGCCTTGTCTGACTCATTTCCAGATCTTACAGCCTAAGGTGAGCTCAAGTGCAAACACTTGAGATTACACATAACTCAGTAACTAAACCAATTAACAGAGACACAGGAACTAGCCAGATTTGCCAACTGCACTTTTTAGTGTTGGAATAAATTTCCTTGGTTCATTCCCAGCTGGGAAGCAGTCACCGATGCTGAGAAGAAATAGACATGGAAGCAGCTGCCAGAAAAGGGATCCTTTAATTCAGGAAGGCAAGAAAAGTAGTGACACAGCTGGAGCGTTCCTGGCTTGCAAGCAGAGTGGCATGATAAGTGTATGGATTTTTATACCCATTTTCCATTTGCAGTTTGTGTGGTTTGATGAGATTTTGTGTGTGCCTTTAGTTAAGGTGTGTAGGAAGTTAGCACCCACTCTCTCCTAGGAAAATGAAATATTCTAGGAAATATAAAAAAGGCAGAATATTATATTTCACTGGATGAGAAATGGAGAAACATGTTTTTAGGCAACAAACAGACTCACTCTTAATAGCCCCCACCATCTTCAATAGCCCACAGCAGATGTCCACATTTAAGAGATAAAGAGATAGCTAGGTCTATTCATAGGCAAATGCCCTCACCCAAGATCCAACAAAGAGGGATTAGCCCTCTACCCATCTAGCAGCAGAACTCACCACATGGCAACTGGGGAGATTGCATCATCCAGCAAGGCTCAACCAAGCTTGGGACTCAGGACAGACTACAGAGTTGCCCCTGCATGGCCCCATGGAGTCAGACAACAAATCAGAACACAAGCTCAGATTCAAAGCCCAACAGAGGGCATAAAACCAAGGCACTCTCAGCATCTCAGCCCTTTTTCTGCTCAGGAACTCAAGCCATGTGATCCTGTTCATCAATAAACCTTCTTTCCAAGCAACTTCCATGAATCCAGTGGTTTTTTTCCCACTTGGAACTGAACTCAGAAGGATATTTCTTCCAACAGGTGATTGCTCTGAATTCTGTCTTCCTGCCTTAATGGGTTAATCCTTTTCCTGGGGCTTTGTCTTGCCTATCCTGGGGGTTAATTTGTGGGAATAATCAAATTTATAGACCATGGTGCACGTGCAGACTGGTTTGTCCAGTTGTAACACGTACACGGGACTTGGATTAGAAAAACATTACCTCACTCCTGGTACCACCAGCCTTCAAGAAAGCGGCCTCCTAGTGTATGCGTAAGAAGTATGGAATGCACCCATACAGAGGCACAATTATAATCCCAACAACCTGATTGCTTGCTTCCCTTATCTCTTGCTTTTGATTGCAATAAAGGAGGGTTTCGGAGTCAGCTCTGGGCTCTCATCCCAAGAAAACACTGCGTGAGTGTCTTCTCTGATTCGGACCCCTCATGAGAGGCCCACCAGAATTACCACAACTGGTGACCCCGACGTGATAACCTCAATGGTTATACGTCCCTTGGACCTCCTGTACTCATCGCCTGGAAGAGGCTGTGCACACGATTTCGTCCGAAGCAAGATGACAATCCCCTCGTGAGTATGGGAGGAGGGTTTTCTAAGCAGCAAGCAGTGCACTTGCAAGAGCTTGGCGAACTAATCAAGGTTTCAATTATTATTCTAAAAAATAATGATAAAATATTACCCATACTGTCCAAAAAGGACCTAATTGGATTGCTCAAATACATTTGGCAACACTGTCCGGCTTACCCGGAAAAGGGCTCGCTCAAAACTGCTACGTGGAGACGATTGGGAACTTACTTCCACGAAAGCCCCAGAGCCCCTGGGAAGATTCTTGCAGCATGGCGGGTAGTCATGGAGTGCCTTATGATTCATGAAAAGGGTTTAGCAGAGGCTGCGATCGCCCCTGCACTACTGCCCCCCTACAAAAAGGAAGTACAGCCCGAGGAAAAGAGCGTGTTTTCAGTAACTGCCCCAACCGCTCCTTGCACTCCACCCGCCGACCCTGCTGGACCCATTCCTCCCCCTGTGCCTGTAAGTGCCGTTGCCGCGGCCATGGCTCAAGCCCACAGTCAGGGTCTTCTGGATCCTGACGAGCTCGCGCAATGTTCCACTTTCCCGGTCGTGCTTGTCCCTAACCCTGCTGGTCAAGGGCCCCTTGTTCCCCAGTACGAGCCGCTCCCATTAAAAACAATTCGGGACTTAAAAACCGCTGTGGCAATGTATGGAATTACATCTCCGTACGCTAAAGGACTCTTGAACTCTTTGGCTGTGTCCTTTGTCATGACTCCCCAAGATTGGAGAGACTTGCTGAGAATGATCCTCACGGGACCACAGTATGTCGTGTGGGAGTCTGACTTCCTCCGGGAGGCTCAAAATGTCGCCCGGATGGCCGGAGTGGCTGGGGTAACGGGGGACCACGTTTCAGGCACCGGCGCTTTTGCCCTTATCACTGCTCAGATGCAAGTCCCTCACGCTGTTTTCCCGCTTGTCAGTCTCGCCGCGTTACGTGCTTTGGATAAGACTGACGAAGTGTCTGGCATCCCCACTGCCTCATTCTCAAAAATCCATCAAGGCCCTAATCAGCCGTATGCTGATTTCATAGACGAATTGCAAAAGGCAGTGGAGCAACAGATTGACAACCCGGTCGCTAAGTCAGAACTGCTACTAAAATTGGCTTATGAGAACGCTAACGCCGATTGCAGTTGCATTTTACAACCGCTCTCTACCAAGCCCAGTGTTACTCTTGCTGACTATCTCAAAGCTTGCCGCATAGTAGGCACTCAGGCTTTC
>WNWU01003583.1:0-12207 GCA_012654045.1 Ptyas mucosa | reverse complement strand
AATTTGGTGGATTATTCAAAATATTTTGAAGAAAAGGATTAAATTTATGCCACAGGTTTTTTTTGTTGGGAATAACTACGGACTGTACAGTAATAGAAGTAAAGTTAATTTTAAATTTAATAACAGCAGCAAGGTTATTGGTGGCACAATATTGGAAGAAGAAAGACATACCCACCATTGAAGAATGGACACAAATGCGCTACGCATTTGGCAGAAATGGCGAAAATCTCCGCATATCTTAGAGACTATTCGAATGAAAGATATATAACGGAATGGAGTAGATGGATTGATTATATTCAAAACAAATACCAGACTAAAAAACTTCAAATAGCTTATGAATGAAATATTTTGAATTTGTTAGTGTTTTGTGTGTATAGTGTTTTGGGTGACAGGAGTTAGAGATCCAGGTTTAATGGTAGTTCAATGTATTGTTAGCAGATTATAGTTTAAGGTTTGTTAAATGTTATACCCTGTGCTAGTCCTGGGAAGTTCAGGGAGGGGGGTGGGGGTGGGGGGAGAGTGGGAGGGGGCTGGGTAAGAGGGAGGGAGTAGGGGAGGGCGCGGGTGAGGGAGAGGGGTGGGAAAGGGGGGAGAAAATGTTTGTACTTTTTATAAAACATTTTAATAAAAAAAAATACCATCTTTTTCAAGAAGATTTTCATCACCAGGTATGAATCAGTTCCATCTGCAACAATGAAACATTAAAACGAGAAGGTCTCATTATTCAGAGTAGTCTGCATACATATTATTTTATCAGATTGTGACATTTCTAGCCCTCTGGTTCCACAAATAATAGCACCTTTCAATCTTCACCTATTTTGGGGGGTTGTCCCTTGGACATCCCTAAGGATTTGAGAAGAAGTTGCATTACCGAGACTCTGCTGGTAATTATAAGAAAAATTGATGGATGTTCAGTGATGCTCCTTAGAGACTTTGAGTAAGAAATAGGATGATGACATCCATGGGGTCAAGAACAAAAGGGCCCATAACTGACAATTATATACGAGCTAGAAGGAAAAAACAATTCCAATGAAAAAATATCATTTAAAAAAAACATTTTGCTAATTCTATGTCTTTAAGGATGTTTAAAGGATTCTCTGGAACAATAGAATAGTCTCCCACCCTAATGAATTCTTGGAAGCAGATTAAAAAATGACTGATCCAAAAAGCCAAAGACAAGCGAACGCATCCTGTTGTAGACTCCCCCCTTTATTCTATTTATTTATTTATTTATTTATTTATTTATTTATTTATTTATTGGTTCGATTTATATGCAGCCCTTCTCCGGAGACTCAGGGCGGCTTACAATGCGTTACGCAATAGCCTTCATACTTTTGTATATACCTGCTTAGTAGGGCTTTCGCCCCCCCAAGCGATGTTCTTTTTTATACAAAGTCGCCTTATTGCCCCCACAATCCGGGTCCTCATTTTACCTACCTCGGAAGGATGGAAGGCTGAGTCAACCTTGAGAAGGGTCTTTAACTACTTCCAGTTACTGTATTTGTAGTTCAATTTTATCATGACATTTGATTTAAATGTCCTAATAGGAGCAGGTCTGTAAGTTTCTGAAAGTTCTTTGGGATTGGAGCAGGGTGTAATGCCTCGTAACAAAGCAATTAATAAAGAAATATCATTGGAAATAAGTTTTCAATTGGGCTACATTTACAAAGTGAATACATTTCACAACAAAAAATTCTAAAATCTTGGAGAGGCACATTTTTAACACAGTTACAAAATACAATGCTGCGTTGAGTTCTTTTAACTCATTTCAATGAGTCAATGAGTTCACTGTTAATACATATTCTCAAAGTAACATAAAGTGGGTCATAATTTCCCCCCCCCCGGTTGGTGAATGACATGAGCCTCCATGTGATCAAACCATGTGATAGAACATGTCCCTTAATATTCTATTGGTTGTTGTCCGATTCCTATGTGGTTATATATGAGTTATGAGCTGTGGTGGTGCAGTGGTTAGAGTGCAGTACTGCAGGCTACTTCTGCTGACTGCTAGCTACCTGCAATTTGGCAGTTCAAATCTCACCAGGAGCAACGTTGACTCAGCCTTCCATCCTTCTAAGATCAATAAAATAAGCACACAAATTATTGGGAGCAATCTGCTGACTCTGTAAACTGCTTAAAATAGGGCTGTAAAGCATTGTAGAGCAGTATATAAATCTAAGTGTTATTGCTATTGCTATTATGTAGGGGCCATAGCTGGCTCTATAGGCAAACGAGGAAATGTGAATCCTAGGTGCTTGTCTGAGCTAATTTGGTCACCTCTGTCTTATTGTTTCTCTGAGCTCCCAGGTGAAGTTTGGACTGCTCTGGGGGACATGCAATGAAGGGGCTTGTGTTCTGAAAGGATGTTGGGCAATTCCTATTGTGCCTTAATGGCTTTGTCCTGTGCTGGATCTTGGGTGAGAGGCTAATCCTACCATTCTGTCTTTGTTCTGACTTTGTTGCAGGGAGTACTGCAACATCCTGTCTTGAATGGATTTCTTCCTGTAGTATTTGCTTTGCTTATGAATAGAGCTATGTAGATACTTGTCTTCCTCTTTCACGTTTCTCCATTTCTCCTTTAGGGAAATATAATATTCTGCCTTTTCTTAATATTCCTCAAAATATTTCCTTCTTCTGGGAGGGGGTAGGTGCTTACTTTCTAAAGAGAATTAAAGGATGTTTTAGAGCCGTGATGGCGAACCTATGACACGCGTGCCACAGGAGGCACACATAGCCATATCAGTGGGTATGCCAGCTCAGCTCTGGCGCACATGTGCCACCTGATTTTCAGGCCTTTTGGGACTACCAGAAGTAGGGAAACAGACTGTTTTCTGCCTCCGGAGGGCCTGGGGGTAGGTAGGGAAGGCTGTTTTCACCCTCCCCAGATGCATAGAGAGGATCTGGAGCCAGGTGACAAAGAAAAACGGGCCAGGAGCAAGGGGGGAGGGGGATTGGGCACGTATGCGCAGGGCGGGGCGCATAGAATTATGGGTGTGGGCACGCACGTGCGTGAACCTCCCCCGCCCCCTCCTTCCTGGCACACAATGTCAAAACGGTTAGCCATCACTGTTTTAGAGGATTGCAATTAATTCACCACTCATCACCAGATGTGCAGCCAACTTCTCTTTCTGTCTTCAACAAGGAAGATCCATTAATTCAAACTAATTGTAACTGTTTTTTCCACCCCAGGAAAATTTTGTGGTTGAATGGCTATGAGAAGGAGACTCCTCATGTTAGAGGCTCCTATCCCTCTTTATTTATAAGCATCAGGTTGATTTTATATTAAAAAGATGTTGACATATTCTAGGAAGAATGCAGAGAAGAGCAACAAAAATGATTAGGGAACTGGAGGTTGAAACATGAAGAATGATTGAAGGAATTAGGTATTTGGGGTTTAATGAAAAGAAGAATTTGGGGTCATATGATTGCAGTCTTCTACCATGTTCCCCCAAAATAAGATCTTATATTTTGGGGGGCTCCAAAATAAGCACTAGGACTTATTTTCAGGGAAACACAATTTCAAAGTAATCAGCCTGCGTAGGGGGACCGACAGTATTAGGCAGCAGCTGCAGTCCGCTGGTTCCTTGGTTGGCACACTCTGGGCCTGCAGAGTCCACAAAGCGCAGGTGAGTTGATTCCCTGTCCAAGCAGAAGACAGAGGTAGAAATGTGGGGGGGAAGGCAGGCAATCAAGACATGCCATGAGGACTGCAGAAAAACCAAGAGTCGGTGGGCTGGAATCAGCGGGCAGCCATGGGATGTCATCTTCACGTCGTGGCACCAGCAGCAAATGGAGGCAGAGGCACGGGGTGGAAGGAACGTGATCCAAATGCACCACGCAGGAAGCAGGCAAGTTGAGAGATATGAAGACAAGCCTCCTGTGGCTGCCCACCATTTTGGTAGCCTTATATTCATGTCTCTTGACTTGCCTGTAGACCATGCAGCTTGTTTGGATTGACTGCCTTCTGCACTGTGTTTCTGCCTCCATCTGCTGATGGTGCTGCAGAGCGAAAACAAGTCTCTCACGGCTGGCCGTCCCTCTGGCCAACTGACTCTTGGCTTTCCTGTGGCCCGCATGGTGTGTCTGGATCTCCTGCCCCCCCCACCTCTGCCGCTGTCTGCTCCTTGTACAGATAATGAACTCGCCTGTGCTGTTCGATCTCCGGCTGCTGCCAGATACTGTCAGCCCACGCATGCTCGCCATCTCCTGTACTGGCCACGCCCTCTCCTTTTACTAGGGCTTATATTTGGGGTAGAGCTTATATTAGGCACATTAGGGTTTCCTGCTTGAGCAGGGAATTAGATTATAAGGCCTCCAAGGTCCCTCCCAACTCTGTTATTCAGGATTATATCATTCTACTTGACTTATTCTTTGTACTGAGAGTTAAGTTCATAATCAGGCTAAAGACAGTCAAAGTTAATTCAGTCAGAATCATAATTTTCAACATATTTTAATGCAAAACACATAGATTACTTCATTATATATTTTTAATTATAGTAACTTCATATTCTGAGAACTAAATGATGAAACTAAACATTTTTAACAACATAACTAAAATGAACTGCCAATTTGCCACTCAATTTATCATCTATTAATATTTTAGAATATCAAGGACTATGTGAAGAAATAACAAGTGATCCTAAAGTACAGACTCGATGGACTACTAGGTCTTTTACTTCCATAGTTTTCTAGGTTTCTGTAAAAGTATATTTTCCCATAACCTACTCATAGTCCTGATTCATATTGGCATGTATTGATGAAACACTTGTACTCAGTTACACCTAAACTATGATATGCTTTTGGACTTCATAATCTTCAGTCCTAGCCTCTTAATCTTTGGTGGGGGGTGTCATCATTCATTTATTTATAGTGCTTAGCTTCAAAGTCATGAGTTGTTCCTGTATTTTTGGTTTCCAAAATGTTTTACCTAACAATAAGTATCATTTTTCCTTAAGCAGCCTAGGAAATAATCATATGCTGGAGCAAAGCTTAATTGAGCCAATCCCTATAAATTACTCAGATCTTTGGGAATTAGAAGGGATTTACTTTGAGTAATGTTAACTGGATCCATTACTTGGATCCAAGAAATGTATGTGGTTGGGAAAAGGAAACAAGGGTAACTGGGTATGCAGGAGAAGGTACATTCTGAGAATCAAGAAAAACTGAATTCTGCTGTCCTATAGATACTTCGAGAAGGCATAGCTTACTACAAAAAGGCTGCTATAAGTGATCAGGGCAAGGCCTTAGGCAGTGCTTCAACTGCTTGGTAGTATCTGAAAGATCGAATGCAGTGATAGAAAATTCAGGTTGGAGAAAATAAAGGTCCTCATTAATGTCACTTTGTATTATTGTGTTAGAGTAGGAGGCTGTACGGAATCAATGAGCAAATTGAACTTCCTATTCAGGATTATTTTTTTATTAACTGTCCCTTTGTATTCAAATTAGGTCTCATAATAATGATGTAGCATTTGGGGGAAAAGAGGCAGCCCAGTAATCCAGCTGCTGAAGCCAAAATAGAGAAGATCTCCACAGCCACCATGTATTTCCCCTTTGTACTCAAATAGGTGGGAACAAATGATATCCAGACACTACAAAAGACCAACATGCTGAAGGTGATAAATTTGGCTTCATTAAAGCTATCTGGTAACTTCCTAGCTAGGAAGGCCACAGTGAAACTGACAGCAGTCAACAACCCCAGAAAGCCAAGCACCGTATAAAACATTGTGGTTGAACCTTCATTACATTGTAGGACAATTTCTTCAGCTATAGAGTGTATGTCAGAATCTGGGAATGGCGGAGAAATTGTCAGCCACACTGTACAAATGGTAAATTGTGCCACAGAGCAAAATAGGACAATAGAAAAAGCCAGCCTATTCCCCACCTATTTCCTCATTTTGGAACCTGGCCTGGTAGCCATGAAAGCAAGAACAACAAGGATTGTTTTCTCTAATATGCAAGAAAGGGCTACTGAGAATATGATACCAAAAGCAGCTTGTCGCATGAAACATTTTGCTTGGTCAGGTTTCCCAATGAAGAGCAAACTGCAAAGGAAGGAGAGCAGGAGAACAATGAGAAGAACGTAGGTGAGGCTCCTGTTGTTGGCTTTGACAATGGGAGTGTCCCGCTTTTTAATGAAGATCCCCAGCACCAAAGTTGTGATGAAAGAAAGGAAGAGACTAATACTGGCCAAGGTGATTCCCAGTGGCTCATTGTAAGACAGGAAGGTGGTTGTTTTTAGAATACAAAGATTTTGAGCCTGGTTTGGATATTGGTCTTCTGAACATTGAAAGCAGTCAACTGCATCTGGAAGAAAGTAAACATCATGGTCAAATAATGCCTATTTATATTTAGTGTGATTTTGTAAATATGGCAATGATCTGTTACTTACATATTGTTTGTGGTAACCTTTTCATTTTTAGTATTTATAAAGTAATATCATAGGCCCGAACACCACATTAGAAGTCAGTTGTAAGAAGTTTGAAAATTAGCATTTTAAATCACAGTGAAGAAGACTGGATAGTTTTGCACAATCCAGCTCTTACCCATCTGGTTTGAAATTTTCCCTTTTGCACATGGAAGGCAATCATAACAGCAAAATGGCTTCCCTTCTATTTTCACCTTCCTGGACCCAGAATAGCATTTGTCATTGCATACAGAAAGAGGTAGAACCTATCAAGAAGTGAAAGCAGGATTTATTAAAACTCAAAAGTTTCAGAACATTCTATTTGAATGTCTTTCAAGAATTGATGGGAAAAGTAACAAAGTAAGAACAACAGTTTTACCATTCTTCCTATCATTTTGGACATAAAGGGGAAATTGGCAGAATCCCCATCCATTTTCCTCTTCCTCCTCCTCCTCCTCCTCCTCCTCCTCCTCCTCCTCCTCCTCCTCAAATCTAACCTGCTCAAACAGCAGAGCCTATACCATTTCAGACAAATGGATGTCCAGTCTCTTCTTAACAGCCTCCAGTGAGGGAGCACCCATAACCCCTGAAGGCAAGTTGTTGATTGTTCTCATTCAGAAAATTTCTCCTTAGTTCTAGGTTGCTTCTGTCCTTGGTTGGTTTCCATCCATTGTTTCTAGTTTTGCCTTCTTGTGCTTTGGAAAATAGGTCTACACCCTCTTCCTTGTGGCAGCCACTCAAATATTGGAACACTGCTGTCATGTCACCCCTAGTCCTTCTTTTCTAAATCCATAGACGCATCTAAAGTATTTATTTCTGTTTTCTGCATTTCACTGCTGATCTTTTTTAAAAGAACTTCACTACTCCACGGCTGAATACCACCCAAATAAACAAGAACAACAAGAACAAGAAAAACAAAAACAACGATAAAAACAACAACAATCATCATCATCATCATCCAGGCAGCCCAGATGAAAGACCATTGAAGAAAGAAAGTAGAGTTTGAGGATCCTGGTTTACTTGCCAGAGTAAACCAGCATACACATGAAAGATAGCAGATGGGGGGAACTTTTGCTTTTGATATGGGGAAATAAAGCATGATTAAAAATAGCCTTCCCAGCACCTTAGGATAGGCTGAGAACAATCGTATTATTTCCAGTGTACCCAAAATGGGAGGTGGCCCATCCTGTTGCTGAAGCAATGAAGAATGGTGGTTCAGCCCTCACTTTGAAAGTAAAAGAGAAAAAGAATTTTTAAAAAATAAAAAAAAAAGTGTAACTAGTAGCTGCATGCTTGTTTGAACATACAACTGAAAGCTACAAATGAAAGGATATTAAGGACTCACTAACAAGCAAAGTGGACAATACATAGAAGACATGTAGATTATCTCTAGGAAAGAAACCTAAATGACAACTTTTTAAAGAAGGATGAAGAATGATGATATTTTGGTGACGGTTTAAAAGTTGGGCTTGCCAGCTATAATGCATGCCTTAGAAATGGGGACACTGAGGATAAACAAGAAAGAAAAAGATAGATAGCATCATATGATGCAGATTTCACATTAATATCAGCAGGATCCTAAATTGCAAAAATAACTGTCAGGCACAAGCAAGCAAGCAACAAGAATATTTAGGAGGTTGGAGGCTAAAACCTATGAAGAATGGTTACAGGAATTGGGTATGTCTAGTCTAATGAAAAAGAAGGACTAGGGGTGACATAATAGCAGTATTCCAATATTTGAGGGTTCCTACAAAGATGGGGGTGTCAAACTATTTTCCCAAGCACCAAAAGGCAAGATGAGAAACAATAGATGGAAACTAACCAAGGAGACAAGCAACCAAGAAGTAAGGAGAAATATCCTAACGACGAGAATAACCAACCAATGGAACAGCATGCCTTCAGAAGTTGTGGGTGCTCCATCACTGGAGTCTTTCAAAAAGAGACTGGACAACCATTCATCTGAAATGATATAGGGTCTCCTGCTCAAGCAGGGGGTTAGAGTAGAAGACCTCCAAGGTTGCTTCCAACTTTATTATTCTATGTACTATGTTCAATAGATCAACACATGAAGAGTGCAAATTGACTAGTTCAACTTGATCAAATAGTTCAAGTGATTGGATTAAAAGACTGCCAAGATCCAGCTCTATTCTGATTGATTGTTGGACTATTTTATGGCAAATACTATCTATAATACAGGAATCTCTCCAGACTGTTTGCCTTCCCTGGGAAACATATAGATAAGGTTCCATGGAGCTTGGGTAGATGTGGGTCCTTGATGGCTTGTGACTTTGCAATGATTCAGGGCTAATTGACAATGTGTCAGAATGATCGAGAAATTGGCAACTCCAAATTTCAACTAATAAATTCTCTGTCCTACACATTGGCAATAAAAATCTGAACACCAAATAAAAGTTGGGCGGAAACGATCTCGTAGACGATCCTCACTTTGTCAAGGACCTAGGAATACTCATCCCAAATGATCTAAGCCCCAGAGCTCACTGTAACAACATTGCCAAAAAGGCATGAAGAGTTGTTAACCTAATTTTGCGAAGCTTCTTTTCCGGTAACACTGTATTGCTAACTAGGGCATACAAAACCTTTGCCAGACCAATTCTTGAATACAGCTCATCCACCTGGAACCCACACTGTATATCGGACATTAACACGATTGAGCAGGTTCAGAGGTATTTCAAAAGAAGAATACTCCACTCCTCTACTCACAATAGAATTCCCTATACCACCAGGTTGAAATTTTTGGCTTTGTCAATCTGGACCTGCGCCTCCTGAGGTTCAATCTAAGCATAGTAAACAAAATTGTATGCTATATACCCTATAAGGGAAATCTATACAAAATGTTCTACCGATGGCACCTCCCACCGGTGTGCCTGGCAAAAATGTTCCCAAATACATCTCCAATGTGTTGGAAATGTAAATCACAAAAGGGGACATACTATTATCTCTGGTGGTCATGCCAAAAAGCAAAACAATATTGGCAAGAAATTAAGAAAATGATTGAAGAAATTATAAAACAGAAGTTGGAAATGAGGCCAGAAATCTTTTTATTGGGAATAATTACAGCACAATATACCAAAGAAATAAAATACTTAATTATTCATATCTTAACAGCAGCATGCATACTCTTTGCCCAAAATTGGAAATCTGAGCAATTACCGACAGAAAACAAAATAATCGCAAAAATTACAGAATG
Source organism: Ptyas mucosa (assembly GCA_012654045.1). Taxonomy (NCBI): domain Eukaryota; kingdom Metazoa; phylum Chordata; class Lepidosauria; order Squamata; family Colubridae; genus Ptyas; species Ptyas mucosa. Next base: position 2,596 of record WNWU01003583.1, on the reverse strand, counting down.
CGCAAAAATAGATAGGCTTACAAAGGAACTACAAGAGAAAGATGATACTGATTACTATTTAGTGTGGTAAAGATGGTATAGCTGGCTGGAGGAAAAGATAGGAACATAATAATAACTTTGAGTACCTAGTAGGAAATGTAAAGAACTAAACAAAGAGTGGATTATAATGTTCTATAGATAAATATGCAAATATAGATATGCATAGAGAAAGATAAGAAAAATAGAAAAATAACCCACCGATGTGATAGCCTTAAGAGTCAGTCGTAAGACTGAATTGATGTTTGTTTGTTTTGTATGTTGTTTTAATGTATTTATGTTTGTTTGTATTTTTTAATCAATAAAAAATATTTTTTTAAAAAAATGTCTGCTATAACGTCTTGCCTGTCAACGACTTCTTCAGCTTCAACCACAATAACACATGGGCAAACAATCGATACAAGCTCAACGTAAACCGCTTCAAACTCAATTGCAGAAAATACGACTTCAGCAACAGAGTGGTCAACACCTGGAATGTTATACCTGACTCGCTTTTTACAGCCTCAAACCCTCTCAGCTTCACCTATACTTGTTATCTTGTACATGTTTGACAAACAAACAAACAAACAAACAAATGATTCCCTGCTTGATTCCTTCTCCCTTCGTGGCTGACTGCTCCCCAGATACAATGATTAACAAATGGAAACTTGAAAATCTGGACATGCCATTTAAGTAAATAGAAGGCTAAGGGGAAAATGTTATTTTTTTGTAGGGAAAATCAACATTCAGATGAATGAGACTATTTAATAGACAAATTGAGATATTTCTTATGTCTTGTTATTATTTTGTTAATTATATGATAAATAGCTTTAATTACTTTAATAAGTTTCAAATACATATATATTTAAACTAGACAAAGTTGAAATGCTAGCAGGAATAGATTGTATTGAATTCTGCTAAAACCATAAAGATTTAATGAGGATATATCAGTAAATTATTTTGCTATACAGAGATTTAAGTCTTTGTATTTCAAAATCTCTGGTCATTATTTCTTCCTCTTTGCTGTTTTTGGCCTGACAATGTTAAGGGTAAGATCCATTTGAATCAATAATACTGGAAAGACAAAGGGAAGGGAAAGAATACACAGTTTGAAAACTGAGCAAGAAATACCTGGTTAAACAAGGTAGGCCAGGTGAGGCCTTGTCCAGAAATGGTGAATAGCTTATCTGGAGAAGCCGCTGGGTCGATCTTTCCAACTTTGAATTTAACAAAGGTCTCGTTTGGCAATGTGACCCAGTTGATAATGTCAAATCCAGTGTCTAAATCCCCATTTTCATTAAAGGAAATTTTCTCTCCTGCAGTGTTATTAAATGATATGGTTCTCAAATAGTGATGTAACTAAAATGAAGCAAAGATTGGTAATTAAAAAAGAGGGGACGGGAAGGGAAGGGAAGGGAAGGGAAGGGAAGGGAAGGGAAGGGAAGGGAAGGGAAGGGAAGGGAAAGGGAGGGTTGAAGGAGAGGGAGGGGAGAGGGAGAAAGAAAGGAAGGAGGGAGGAGATCAATTTTAATGGTATTAAGTTATAGATATTGATTTAATACAACTGGGTTCATTAATGGAATTAGTGTTTTTCAACCCCTCATCCATGTTTCTTCCCTGGAACAGGTGTTTTGAAACTGTTCCAAACAGGCACATTTTGCTGCATCTTAATCCTTTCCTCCATATTGTTGTATCACTGTTTTAGCCTTGTTACCTATTCACAGTTACAAAGGTTTCTCTAGGTCCCAAAATGATACGGAAAACGGAGTAGCAGGAGACTTAAAATCATAGGTGTCATCAGTGTATCCATAAGAGTAGGATAGAGCACTGCATTAGAGAGATGAGCAATGGGAAATGTTCATTCAATCTCTTATTACCTGCCATGCCTTTTGAATCAAAAACATTTCTCTCCCAACTTTTGCTCTTGTTCTCTGTTTGGGGGGAAACATGGCTTGTAAAGCATGTGCCACAGCATAAACTGCATTGTAGGTGCTGTAACTCTGTCCAGTCATGGTGGTGTCAAACACAGACTTAGGTAGATTGTCCAACTTCTCTTCTCCAGTGCACAGCTTCCCAGTGTCTTCATCTAACTTATCTTTAGGAAAAGAGCATTCAAAAGCCTCTTCCCAAAACACTCTCATTAAATGGTCTTCCGCTTCTGAAGTTGGGTTATTCATCTTAAGGAATTTATTAAATCCAGAAATCTCCTTGGAAGAAACTTCAAAAGTTATAACGCCATGGATAAAGATCATACTCCTAGTTTTTTGAAAGGGAACAGATGTAAACTCCATCTGGGCTGGCATTATCCAAACTTTATCTTTTCTCTTGATGGGTTTATCTTCATATTCTGTATAATAGGACAACATTCTAAAAATGGCAGTGACTTGGTTTTCACAATATAGGATAATGACATTGGTAGTGCTGTTCATGATAATAATGTACATTTTACTAACATCTTTAAAGGCTGTTCCAATATCATTAGAAAATGTTTCCTGAGGCATCTCTCCCATGAACTCAAAGCAGATACCTTGTTTGGAAAACAAAGGAACTGCATTTTGAATGAATCTGTCTCCACTCTCAT
>WNWU01003582.1:0-18191 GCA_012654045.1 Ptyas mucosa | reverse complement strand
CCTGTCTGTTACCCGGCGAGAACGGCCTGCCATCACAGCCTGCCCCCACCCTCTCTGCCCCGGCAGTTGCTCCTGGTGCTGCCGGAGAAGCGGTAGCACGAGAACCGCTCTTGCAAGGGGGTGGCGGCGGCAGGAGCAGCAGGACGGGGCTTCCCTTCCTCCGGAGGCCTGAGGCTATGCCAGAAGTCTGCTCGGGTGGGGAGACAGGGAAGACCCAGACTGCCCATCCTTGCCACCACCGCCCCCTCGCCCTTGGCGGCAGCAGTTCTCGCACAGCCGCTTCCCTGGCAGTGGCAGGAGGAGTTGGCAGGGGAGAGGGGATGGCGGCAGGCTGCGGCAGCAGACAGTTCGAGCCAGCTAAGAGGCAATGTTCCTCCTCCTGCCAGCCTCGACCTCAGCTCCGGCAGCGTCCAGTCAGCCATACCTCGCCTCCCCCTGCGGCAGCCCACGTGGATCTCAGGCAGTGGAAGTTCGGGGCTTTTCCTCATGGTGGCGGTGACGAGGCAAACAGGCAGCCGGGTGCACGGGAGCAACTGGCGGCAGCGCTCCTGGCTGGCAAAGGGCAGAATCCTGGGGCTGCATGCAAACAATGACGGCATGGCCGTGCGCATGCGCACTAAGACATTAAGGCCAGCTGATTGTCGCACGCGCATGCGCACCAGTAACCAGCAGGCTAGCTGGCTCCTGCGCCTGCGTGCCCTGGAAACCCGGAAGAAGAATGGGCGATGCCACGCGTGCCGGGCGACATGGCTCTGCGTGCCACTTCCGGCACGCGTGCCATAGGTTCGCCATCACGGGACTAGTGTGTATGTCTAAGTCTTTTGTGTACCTTCAAGGTAACTGCAACTGCCTGATCTCTAGAGATATGAATTTTAAATTGTTAAAAAAGAATTGAAGGTATTGAGAGGAAGGAAAATATGTCACCCAGTTTGGTCTGGCCACCTAGACAGGTGAAGAACAAAGTTCAACTTTTCCTTCTTCTCTATGCTTCAAGATTATAAGTAAAAGTTTTAAGTTTACTTAACTACAATACTGATGTGTAGTTGCTGTTCTATCTACCCCTGCCCTTTTCTAATTCTGCAATGCCTTTTCTCACCCAGAAAGGGTGGAGGGGACCTCGCTCTCATGTCTTTAGCCCTGCAAGGATGACTCAGATCTGCAAAAGCAGAACTAGAGAGATTAAGGACTCAGCTTTTATTCAGTCATGAAGAATTATCAAAAGTGAAAGATGATTTACAAATAGGACACAAAATAAATATTGAAAATCTTAAAGATAATATGACTATGCAAGCTAAACAGCAATTAGATGATTTGCAAAATGAAATGAACAAGAAAAATTAGAAGCTATGCAATTTGAAAATGACAGCTTAAAAAAATTAATAATAATAAAATCAGAATCAACTTACATTAGAAATAGCAAGACTAAAAGATTTACCTACAGTAATTACTATCTCTGAAGAAATGATGCTTCTGGTAAATAACCTCAAGGAAGAGATAGAAGTTCTTAGACAAATTAATAGCTAAAAATGAAAAACTTGTACAACAAGACATCAAACAAAAAGAAGAGATTGATACACTAAAAAAAAAACTCCTTTTCACTTGCTGAAATAAATTTAATCATAATTACCAAGAACTCCAAGAAAATTATACTTCTCTTTTAAAAGTAAAAATTGGATTAGAAGAGAGCAAGGGCAAGAATAAAACTAAACTCCAGGCTTTGATGGAAAAGATTCAACATTACAGGGAGTTTTTCCTGCTGGGATGGAAACTAAAAGTACAGTTGTTCACAGTAAAAGAGAAAAAGTAGGCTAGCCTCGGAACACTGTGCTTGTATTTGTTTCTTGCCTGCCTTCCTATAAACAATACACTAATTCTGCTCTCAAGCAAGAAAAAAGGAAGCTTTGCCTTCCAACAATCCTTAAAGGAAAAAACAATCCCTAAAAGAAAAAATCCTTCTTTTTTCCTTCCAACAAGTCATTATAAAGACTCACAATCCTACCTGGCAGAACTTGGAACAGCTGATGAACACTCTCCTTAATGGTGAAGAGAGAGAGAGATTAAGTAGTGCTATTGGTAAGATTTTAAAACCCACAGATGGGGGAAACCTCTTGGCTATAATAGACCAACAGTTTCCAAAAAGGAACCCTCCCTTTCTTTCTCTTGGAGCATTGATGGACATTCTGTTTGAGTGAAAATGCATGTCTTCTCTGTGTACAACTTATAAAAAGACTTTGTTTGCATCTAATTGAGACCTTTGCTTAGCCACAAAAGTGACAAAACTTGCTTTCCTTCTCTTTGCATCCCAAATTCCATTGGATTTAATTGAGTAAAAGTATTCTGCTCAGCAGTAGAAGGACAGAAAGAGGAAAGACAGTTCTTGTGTTGGCTAAGAAGATTGCCCTGCAATAAAGGGGCCCAGGACAGCATGTTTGAATCATCTTTGCAAGGTTTGTGCGTATGTTGTTTTAGACAAGTTACTTTCTCAGCCTAGTGAGCTCAATCTGCATTTGAAGAAAAGCTGCAAAGGCATTCTGTAAAGAAAGGAAGCCATAGGCCTGGCTGCAGTAGATGAGAGGCCTGAAGACTGAAGAGGACCAGGGTTCAGTCAAGCCGCCCCTGAACCCTTGGTCCAAATGAAAATAGGGGGAATAATGTAACCTTCTTAGTAGGGCATCTAGATCTGTAATTACAAAGCTGCTGGCTCCCTTTTCTAATGATGTAATAAATATCCAAGGGGTTAATGGCTTCATAAATCATCGCCCCATGCTGAAACCCCTGAAATGTTCCTTAGATGGAAGAAATATAGAACACCAGTTTCTCTATATGCCTGCGTGTCCAGTTTCCCTCCTGGTCGTGACATCCTATGTAAGATGGGAGCTATTCTGTCCTTTGATGAAGACAAGATGTTATTAATAATGAGGCACCCCCCAGATGAAATATGGCAAGAAATATGGTTCAAGAGGGTCAAATCCCCAATACCTGGCAGGAGTTTGAAGTACCGAAGTTATAGGCTGAAGATAACCCACCAGGACATGCTGCACACCATGCTGAAGCCTTTAGCAATGCCTGTTCCTCTCAGGCAGAAAAGCTATCCCCACCCCATTACAATAAGCCAAAGGCAGAGAGCGATGGAACATATGAGGAAGGAAGCTGTCTGTCGAATTGCAGAACCAACTATTAGGAAATTAACCCTTAGGCAGCCAACTACCATTTACACCAGCAAATGCGATTCAAGGAGTTTTAGAGACAAAGGGCCATTTATGGCTGACAAACCCCAGAAATTACAAGCATCAAGCTCTCCTCACTCAGAAACCACGAGTGACCCTGAAACAAACAAATGCTTTAACCCAGCTACTCTTTTGCAGCATCGGGTCCTGAAATTGAAACAACGTGTGCAGGTCAACACAGCAACCAGAGTGGAGCAGACCTTCCCAAGCCTGACTGACCAGCCTTACCAGGACTATAAGAGAAAAGGTGACAAAGGTGTGCCTTGAAAATCACCTTAAGTGAGTAAATGCATTACCAGTAGTACTTTGGTCTGTGCGATGTTCTCCACGTAAAGGAATTAGATTATTTCCTTTTGAAATACTTGAAAATCACACAGGAGACCTAAGCCAGATAGGAACTAAGTGGGTGAATCAGATGGTGGGAGAATTAAATAAGCAAATACAAGAAATCCAACAATATTGTGTGTCCCTTAGCCCACCATTTTTGACCACCTCTAGTTATAATATTCAAATAGTAGTAAGAAATAAATGGGAAAACATGATTGTAAAAATGAAATGAATAATAATTGGAGTATTTGTCTTTGTATTTTTGAAATCTAGACAATGATAAGTTTTTCCTTTTTTTAGAAATATGAATAAGTATAAACTGTAACCATTGAAATACCTTAATGGTATATGGTGGTGAAAGTAAAAAGGATTAAGTTGTAGCTTGGATAACAGCTAGAACATTTCTAAATTTAATTAGGGAGATTGTAACGATTGAAATATTTTAAAATATATTGTGATGAAAGTAAAAAATGATTAAATTGTGATTTGGAGGATTGTATGAGTAAAACACTGGAAAGAAAGAAGTTTAATGCCTAGGTGGAAGGGCCCGTATACTGTGGTCATGTGTTCCCACTTGCAGTAAAAAAAAAAATCAAAAAAACCCCCGTGTTGAAATCCAAGTCTTGGATTCACTGGACTCAAGTTAAGTCCGCAGCTGAGGAATATTGGGAGGCAGACCGGGCCCAGGCCCGATCCCTAGTAGTACGCTTGAAGAAGCTCCCCCTATAACTGTCCTACTGGCAACGGGCAGGCAACATATGGGGCAGAAGAGGCCTTACTGGTGTCACACCGGAAGCTGACCCTCTATGTACGGCTGAAGATTGGAGAAAAGGTCAACATTCCATAGTAAAAAAAAAACTTGACACTTGATAAGGGATGGGAAGTCAAACATATATAGCCATAGCTGTACTATCTCTTATTTTAATAAGCGTGCTTGCTATTATTGTGATTAGTTGTGATTTGCTGTATATAGTATGCTGGAATCACCTCTTCCTCAAAAAGACAGGTGCTGAACCTAAAATCATTGACTGTGACAGAGAGCAGTATGAAACTCCTGTAGATATTTATGTTTGAAGAAGTCAGGGTGTGGGCTCTCTGTGGGGCTGCTCTAGCTCTAGGAATGTGGATATTGTATTTAACAAATAAGGGGTGGTTCTGTGAGATACCTAAGACTAATATTGCCTTTTCCCAAGTCACATATAACCCTAACCTTCTTCTTGATGTGGTGAGGGAATTGTGATTGGATAGGTTATGTGTAGAGGACAATTATGAGTTTTCTGTGGCTTTGGCTATTATTGGCAAAGGCCCTAATGAGTAATAACACCCTGAATAGTAGTTCCCAATGTTGTGAGAATGCCCAAGTGACACCCTTGCCCTTGAGAAAGGATCCGGGGAAGTTGAAAACCCCAAAGAACAAGGCAAGAATGGTTACAAGGTGTGAACACTTTGGAACAGGTCCACTCCCGCCAACGACGTATCATCAATAGGTGGGGTCGGTACCCTGAACCTAAGCCAACCCCAAGACCTAAAGACAAGTGTTTGACAATCCCAGAACAGAGTGGGGTAGAACAAAGGGAGAATGGGCCCCTGTAACAATTGAGAAAAGGGAATTACATGTTAAGAATACTGGAATTGAGTTAAAGCCTAGTTAATCAGTTTGACCCTACCCTAGGCCAAAAATGCTGGTTGTGTTTGTATGCTGGTCCTTCATCTTACAATGCTGTTCCAGTTGAGCCAGATCTTTGGGTCAGGACCAGGGCCACAATAGTCCTTGAGAAAGATATTAGATGGAGAACCAAAGTAGCAGTAGCCAAATTGCAAGGAGACTTTTATAACGCCTTCAAAAGGCTGAGGATGAACCATTTCCCCATTGTTGGCCCTATAGCCGTTGGTGTGGAAATCCTAAGGTCACCCTCCTTGTGTGTAAAGCGACATCAGGAACCAGGTATTTCTGTAGGATCCCTGACGGGAGAACAATGTCCATCTGAAATTCACTTTGACCCTAGAATGACACTTATGGATGTAAAAACTAACTTGTGGCATTTCTCCTTATGCCCACTATTTATTTCAACAGAAGGTCACTTTCTCAATACCACCACATGTCTCCCTTAGGTCCAGCACAGGCTTATGTGTCCTACTTCTCCTTGGAAATGCAAGCTCCCGTTATCTTTTTGAAGGCACAATTCTCAGAGATAAGCAAAAGGACCCTACACTAGAAGTCCCATTGCAGCCGCTGACTGGCATGCTAGTGGCAGGGACTTTGGGGGTCTGGACTAATGAGAAAAACTAATGAGCCCATGCCTTTTCCATGAACATAGGTGTCAGGTGTGCTTCCTTCAAAGTCCAGGAAAGAATGACCCAAACTCCATTGTTTTTAGAGAAAGGTACTTTTACTAGAAAATGAAGTGATCGCAACCAAGGAAAAGCAGAATCTAAGGCAATAGGCGCGAAAATTGCATATAGAAAGCATCCCCTCCCACTGTCCACCGTAAATCATCCAATCCAAAGGTCTCCCAGGGGTCAGGTGGAAGCACGTCTGGCAGCATCATCAATCAGGAATGCCACGACGGTTGACCCGATAGTAACTTCAAAGATACAGTCCGGTGGCTTAAGTATCGGTTTCGATTCCTCCAGATTCCTCCAGCACGCTTCCCCCCCATGCCACCTAGTTCTCCCCCCTCCCATTACTATGGCAGCCAAAGCAGTAAAGGTGGAGGCTGACAATAGGTGTGTGTGTGTAAGGAAAAATGGAGTTTTCTTCTTATGTGGGAAAAATGTGTAATTGTGTTTACTTACAAACTGGACTGGAACATGTACATCTTTCCCCAAAAATAGGTGTTGCCAGTGGAGAGCACACTATCCTCATGGGGCATGTTCAAAAAGGAGTGCCACTCTTAGTCCCACTATTAGCAATCCTGGGGATAGGGACAGCAGTCAGAACAGGTGTAAGAGGAATGATACACTCTATAATTCAAATTAGGCAATTGTACCAAATTGCTGGAACCTTGGTCAAAGTCGAAGACCAAATAGATTCTTTGGCAGCAGTGGTCTTACAAAACTGGCGTGCCATAGACCTTTTAACAACTGAAAAGTGGTTTGTAGACATGAATAAGTCCAAAATGGGTCAGAAGTTACAAGCAACAGAAATGTGGTTCTCTTGGTTGCCTGGGCCTGGCTGGATTAGACAGATGTTATTTCTGTTGTGACAGGCCTGGCTTTTATTCCTTGTGCAATTCCTCTGTTCAGACAATTAGCTAAGAGAGCAGTGAAAGAGATAAGAATTGAAAAAGTTGATTTTGATGGAAAGCCTTATTGACCAAAAAATTGACCCTGATCTCTTTGATGAAAATGAAGTTTCTGATGCAGGAACATATGTACAACTCTCAACTGGGTAATTAGAGAAAGTGCTTCAGAGAATAAGATTTGAAAATCATATGTATTACTTGTCTTTTCTTTGCACTATTATGTATCTTATCCTGAATTGATTGTTATGTCAAACGTCTTATGCTTGCATTGTTGAATTAAGCTCTGTAATAGGTAAGACTCAATTGTAAACAAGTAAAATAGAGTCTTAAAGGGGGGGATAAAGTAGGACGTAAAGTGAAATTGGATATAAGAGTGAAATAATATGGGGTCAGCCTGGATGATCTCTGAAGGGCCCCTTGACTAATTATTATAAAAGACAGTTGCTGGGTTCAAAAAGTTAAACCGCAGAGTTAACTCACTTTTTACAGTTGCAAAGTTCAAGAAGTCAAACCACAAGAATTAACTAACCTTCCTGTTCAAGCAATAATGGGAGGAGGCGGAGAGCCTAGGACGTAGGAGGTTTATTTCACATTTCCTGTTTTTTGTTACTATAAAGATACGTGTCTTAAAGAAGGTCTTTTGTTCAGAATGTAAATAGAATGCATGTCTGAACCTTTTGGCCAAAATAAAAGCTTTTCTTGAGCTTGAAACTTAGCTTCTTATTTTTCTGCAACATTTAAGTACCTTTATTTAGCCAAATTGGTTTTCTTGCTACATTTTTTTTTGCGCATGCCCAAGATGGTGCTTTGTCGCTAGGTCTGCGATCTTCGGGGTGATGTCCTGGTCCAGGGGGGCTTCAGGGGGGCAAGTCTGATCATCTATGCCCGGGTAAAGGAGTGTCCATGGAGCATTTTGAGAGCTTTTTCAGCTCTCCGGGACATCCTGGCTCTGAGGAGGATGGCGTTTGGCGGAGATGGCGGGAGACGGCACAAAACAGTGGGCTCGGCCTGCGGGGCGGCTGTGGCCATTTCCGCTCTTACTGGCGGCCGGCGGCAGCGTCGACATCCGACGATGGCGGCATTGAGGCACTCCCGCGGAGTTTCCCATGCCCCTGGATGCCTCGGGAAAGATCTGTGGAGGCTAGGGGAGGCTGGGGACGATGACAAGAGGGCCAGTGGCGGTGGCGATGGCGGCTGTGACGACGATCGCGGGGACGGCGGTTGGAGCCAGGGCGGTTTCCTAGAGACCTTGTAGACCCTGAATGAGATGGCGTGGGATACTTGGCAGCAGTCTTTAAACTGGATTTTCCTGGGCGACTGAAAGGAGTTTGGCCCTTGGGGGAAGGGACACCCCCATGTGGACCCGGAGACCTTCATGGTGAGCTGGAGGGGGCAGAATTGGGGAGCATTGTTATCAGTTGGAAGTCTGAGGGTTTGAGGGGGGCCGGAAAATGACTATGGACACTTTGCTGCCCGTACTCCCCCCTTCCTTTCTTTTTGATCGAGTTTAGGCCTTATTAGGCCTTATTATGGTCATAGCTACCCCACCCATCCTGGCCTGCTAAGGTATTCCTACTTCCCCCATTTCCATCATGCCCTCTCTGAATTTCTGCCACTGCAAGACTCTTCCTGAACTAAATCCTGCCCATGAGCCGGAGGATTGGGCTTTTTGACTTCTCCTAACCCGTATGGGGAACTGGATCTCAGGACACAAGTCTGTAGGGAGTCGGTGTATGGCTGCCCTTCACTACCGGTTTCCATCAATCCTAGGATTATTTCAACTGGTCGGCCTTCGTGAGAGGATGGTTGGGCCAAGAAATTTCCAGGTGTCGGATGGCATGTATCTCCCCTCCACTGCTGTGAGAGGGCAATGGAGTCCGGTTGCTTCTGCCATGGATTGGAACTTTTCCCCTGTGGATTTATAACACCATGGTGGTCTCCTGACCACAGACTATTTTCACCTCTAATGATCGGATGTACTTGGTGTCTGAGCTCCTTGCTCTGCGAGAATCCCCCCTCTCGCAGGTTTGGCCCTCCACACTATTGAGGGCCTATCTTGATGACGGATTTTGGAATCCTGAGAGATGGCATGTCATGAGGAGGGGGCTGTGGGGTTTTTTGGGGAAGTTTTTTAACAAGATTTTAAAGGGCTCTGGGAGCGGGGTGGGTTGTGTGGGTTTGGGGGAGAACCCGTGGGGGCGGGGGCCTGGTCCGGCTGAGGAGCGCGGCATGGGAGGTGTGGGACTCGGGGTCAAGGAGGGGGTTAGAGCTTGTGTTGTTGATGGACATTATATCAGTACTGTGGGTGGGAGGGGCAGATATGGCAGGAGCAGGGGGCCATATCATGTTGTGGGAGTGCGCGCTCGCTGTCTCCAAGCGGTGGCGCACTCTGGCCTCCAGTGCTCCTCTCGTTCCCCAGGTTGCACAGACCCTCAGGCCCTGGGCCTTCAGCTGATGCTATGCAACGCCAGGTCCATGGTAAATAAAGCCCCCCTCATTTGCGATCTTGTTCAGGAGGGGGGAGCGGACCTGGCAGGTATTACGGAGACCTGGTTGGGCCAGGAGGGGGGGTCCCCCTCGTTGAAATGTGCCCACCCGGTTTTTGTGCATTTCATCAGCCGAGGTCACAGGGGAGGGGCAGGGGGGTGGCGGTTGTCATTAAAGAAGGTCTTGGTCCAAGGGAGGCAACTGTTCCTCAGACAGCTGGATGTGAGTCCCTCCTTGTGAAGTGGGGTCATGGGGTGCAGATGGGCTTGCTGGTTGTGGGTGAGACGTCTGAGGTGGCTCGGGAGTTCATGGCTTCTATGACAGCTATGGACCTGACCCAGTTAGTTCATGGCCCTACTCACATGGGGGGAAACACGCTGGACTTGGTCTTTGTCTCTAGTCAGTGGTTGAGTGATCTTGAGATAGGGGATATAGCGATCGAGCCCTTGTCATGGTCGGATCACTCCCTCCTTCGCCTTGACCTTCGAACTGCCGCACCCTGCCGCAGTGAGGCGGAACCGATGAGGTGGTTCCGCCCCAGGTGCCTGATGGATCTGGATAGGTTCCAGATGGAGCTTGGGCCATTTCCTGAGGCTCTGGCTCACGGCTCGACTGAAGACCTAGTGGCCGCCTGGGATAGGGCGGCCACTGGAGCTCTGGATCAGGTCGTGCCTTTGCAGCCTCTGACCCGGTGCCGGTCTCACCTGGCTCCTTGGTTTACCGAGGAGCTGAGGGAGATGAAGCACCGGAAAAGACGCCTGGAGAGCAGTTGAAGGGCTAGCCATTCTGAATCCGACCGAACACTGGTAAGGTCGCATATTAAGACCTAATGGTGGTGATAAAAGCAGCAAAATGTAATTATTTTTCCGCTCTTATTGCATCATCAGATAATCGCCCAGCCGCCCTGTTTAGGGTGACCTGCTCCCTGCTCCACTAGGGAGCATAGGAGGACCCCTTGGAGGGTAGGGCCGAGGACTTTGTACAGTATCTGTATGACAAAATCACTCAGATTCAGGAACACCTGGACTCTGACTGGGTAGATTCAGGGGGGATGATGGAGGCAGGTCTTGAGAATATTATCTGGGAAGAGTTTGATCCTGTGACTCCCGAAGACATGGACAGGATACTGGGCAGACTGAGCACGGCCACATGTTTATTGGACCCATGTCCCTCCTGGTTGGTGCTGGCCTCTCGAGAGGTTACACGAGGCTGGCTCCAGGGGATTATTAATGCTTTCTTGAGTGAGCGTGTCTTCCCCGCTGACTTGAAAGAGGCGGTGGTGAGGCCTCTCCTCAAGAAGCCTCTGCTTTTGAGGAAAAAATGAAGGAGGTGGCTGAAAAAATGAAGGAGGTGACTGAAGAGATGGCAGAAATTAAAGATGTAATTCAAGTTCGAAATGAAAGAATTTTTTGTTATGAACATGCATAAAGGTACATCTATGGAAATGGTTTGGGATGCAAGTAAAGCATATATGAGAGGTATTTTAATATTTTTGAACAATAAATATAAAAATAGACAGGAAAGAAAACAGAAGGAATTAGAAGAGGAAATAAAAAACAAAGAGCAAGTATTAATATCAAATCCAACAGATAAGAAAATAAAAGAAGCAATTAATTTATTGTAAGGGCAATTTAATATGTTGATGGCAGACCAGGTGGCAACTAGTTTGCAATATGCCAAACATAATACTTTTTGTAATGCTAACAAACCAGGCAGATGGTTGGCATATTTGCTTAGAAAAAAACAAAAGTCACGTACCATAGAGAAAATAGAATATAAGGGTAAAGAGGTGTATCAGCAAAATATGATTAAAAAAGCATTTTTAGAATTTTATACGAAGTTGTATACTAGTGATAAAATCCAAGCTACAGATATAGATAAATATTTACAGAAGGAGAATATTTCTATAGTTACAGAAGAGCAAAGGGAAGGTTTGAATCAATTGATAACCTCTGAAGAAATTATCTTAGCAATTAAACAATTGAAAGTGGGAAAAGCCCCGGGCACAGATGGATTGACAGCTGTTTATTATAAACGTTTGCAGACAGAAATGGTGGAACCACTTAAAGAATTATTTAACAAAAGACAAACTGGAGGAGAAGTACCTCCTTCCTGGAGAACAGCATTCATTTCCTTGATCCCAAAGGAGGATCAAGACCATACTCAGCCAAAAAACTATAGACCCATATAACTTTTAAACACAGATTACAAGATTTTTACTAAAATATTAGCAAATAGGTTGATGCCAGTTATGCAACAAATGACTCATAATGATCAAACTGGTTTTATTAATAGGCGATATATGAAAAGTAATGTAAGACAAATAGTCAATATACTGGAGTATTTGGGAAAGAACAACCAGGTCCCTGCGGTGCTTATATTCTTAGATGCGGAGAAGGCGTTTGATCGACTGAACTGGAATTTTTTACTGAAAATAATTGAAAAGATGCAGTTTGGAGAGTATTTTACACAATCTATCAAGGCAATATATCAGCAACAAACAGCACAAATAATAATCAATGGTAGTTTAACAGAAACTTTTAATATAGAAAAAGGAACAAGACAAGGATGTCCCTTATCTCCATTACTGTTTATTTTGACTTTGGAACTTTTGTTGAATAAAATACGTGGCTCAGATAAAATAAGGGGAATTAAAATTAGGCATGATGATTACAGATTACGAGCATTCGCAAATGACCTGGTTGTGACTTCGACCCAACCAGTACAATCGGTTATAGGTTTAATGGATATAATTAATCAATATGGACAAGTATCTGGATTTAAAATAAATGCAGGGAAAAGAAACATAATAACTAAAAATATGGCTACAAGTCAAAACAAAGAAATAGAAAGAATAACAGGATTTGAAACAGTAAAGAAGGTTAAATATTTAAATATTTAGGGGTTTACATTATGACATCAAATGTGAAATTATATAAGTATAATTATGAATTGTTGTGGCAAAAAATACAGAAAGAGATGGAAAACTGGAAAAAATTGCAACTATCGTTGCTGGGAAGGATAGCTGCAGTGAAAATGAATATCTTGCCAAAGTTTTTATTTCTTTTCCAAATGATACCAATACTGAAAAAAGATGGAAATTTGAATGAATGGCAGAAGGGCATTAGTAATTTTGTGTGGGCAGGAAAGAGACCGAGAATAAAGCAAAAAATAATGCAAGATATACGTGAAAGAGGAGGTCTCAAAATGCCTAATTTAAGATTGTACTATGAGGCAGCTGCCCTTTCAGCAATTAGTGATTGGATTAACTCAACAGAAGAGAGAATATTGAATATTAAGGGATATGATTTGCTATTTGGGTGGCATGCATATTTACTATATGATAAAAAGGTGGACAAGAATTTTAAAAATCATATATTAAGGAATGCATTATTATGTGTATGGAAAAAGTATCAATATAAATTAAATAATAAATTACCTATATGGGCAATACCTAGACATACGATAGAGAATATAAGTGTAGAACAGAAACAAGATGTGATTACTTAGAAAGAGCTTCTTATTATGGAAAGAGGTACATGGCAGTTAAAGTCTTTAGAGGTATTAAAGGAAGAAAGGATAATTCAAACTTGGTTTCAGTATGGACAGTTGTACACTACATAGAAAGAGGATCAGAAAATTGGTATCTTGCAAAATGAGGAAAATTTGATAAAACAAATTAGGGATCAAAGTCCAAAGCATATTGGAAGGTTGTATAATGCATTGATAGAAACAGATTCAGAAAATGAGCTAGTGAAGGACTGTATGATAAAATGAGCACAAAATATTGAGGAACCAATAATGATGGAAACATGGGAAAAAAATATGAGTCAGAAATGTAAAATTTACCCAAGCCCAAAACCTGAGAGAAAATTTTTACAAAATGTTTTATAGATGGCATCTAGATCCCAAAAAGTTAGCTTGTATGTATCCAAGCTTACAACCTACGTGTTGGAGATGTAAATGTGATGATGCAACGTATTATCATATATGGTGGACATGTAAAAAAATTAAGGCATTCTGGATTAAGATATGGTGGATTATACAAAATATTCTTTAAAAGAAGATAAAATTTACTCCACAGTTACTTTTATTGGGTATAATTACAGACTGTATGGTTATAGAGACTAATTTGATTTTGAACTTAATAACTGCAGCCAGACTTCTGGTGGCGCAGTATTGGAAGAAGGAAGACTTACCTACTATTGAAGAATGGACAATAAAAGAAGCCAATTTGGGGGAGATGGCTAAAATCTCTGCATATTTGAAGGATTGCTCGAATGAAAGATATATATTGGAATGGAGAAGATGGATTGATTATATTCAAAACAAATATGGGACTAAAAAGTTGCAAATAGCTTATGAATGAAATATTTAGGTGAACTCTTATATTCTTATATTTTGGTATGTATGGGGGAGTTAAAGTGTGAGGGGGAGTTAAGAGCTTATAGTTAGTTTGTTTACGTTAGATTATATTTGTTAAATGCTATACACTGTATTTTGCTCTGGGAAGTCAGGGGGGGAGGGAGAAGGGAGTGGGTGGGGGGAGGAAGGGGTGGAAATCTGTTTGTAAAAATGTTTTAAAACTTTTCAATAAAAAAAAAAGAAGCCTTCCCTGGACCCAGCAGTGTTGGCTAATTATCGTCCAGTCTCCAACCTTCGCTTTGTGGCGAAAGTTGTTGAGAGTGTGGTAGCGCGACAGCTTCCTCAGTACCTGGATGAATCGGCTTATCTAGATCCGTTCCAGTCAGGCTTCATGCCTGGGTACAGCACAGAAACGGCATTGGTCGCATTGGTTGATGATCTCTGGAGGGCTCGGGACAGGGGCTCTTCCTCTGTCCTGGTCCTATTAGACCTCTCAGTGGCTTTTCATACCATTGACCATGGTATCATGCTGCACCGGTTGGAAGTGTTAGGGGTGGGGGGCACCGTGCTGTGGTGGTTCTCCTCCTTTCTCTCCAACCAGTCGCAGTCTGTGTTGGCAGGGGGGCACAGGTCGACCCCGAGGCCCCTTGTATGTGGGGTGCCACAGGGGTCGGTCCTCTCGCCCCTTCTGTTCAACATTTATGTGAAGCCGCTGGGTGAGATCATCCGTGGTTTTGGGGTGAAGTACCATCAGTACGCTGATGACACTCAGCTGTACACCCCAGATCACCCCAATGATGCCCTTGAAGTGATGTCCCGGTGCCTGGAGGCTGTACGGATCTGGATGGGGAGAAACAGACTCAGGCTCAACCCATCCAAGACCGAGTGGCTGTGGTTTCCGGCATCCCGATATAGTCAGTTGGTGCCATCACTGACTATTGGGGGCGAGTCGTTGGCCTCCACAGAGAGGGCTTGCAACTTGGGTGTCCTCCTGGATTCACGGCTGTCCTTAGAAGAGCATTTGATGGCTGTGGCTGGGAGGACTTTTTATCAGGTCCGCCTGATCCGCCAGTTGAGTCCCTTTCTGGATCGGGACTCGTTAAGTACGGTCACTCACACCCTCGTCACCTCCCGCCTGGACTACTGTAATGCTCTCTACATGGGGCTCCCCTTGAGGAGCACCCGGAGGCTCCAGCTGGTCCAGAATGCGGCCGCGCAGGTGGTTATGGGAGCGACATGGTGCTCCCATGTGACCCCCCTCCTGCGCGAACTGCACTGGCTCCCAGTGGTCTTCCAGGTGCGCTTCAAGGTTTTGGTTACCACCTTTAGAGCGCTCCATGGCTTACGACCGGGGTACCTACGAGACCGCCTTCTGCCACCAGTAGCCTCTCACCGACCAGTACGCTCTCATAGAGAGGGGCTTCTCAGGGTGCTGTCGGTCAAACAGTGTCGACTGGCGGCCCCCAGGGGGAGAGCCTTCTCTGTGGGGGCACCTGCCATCTGGAACGAGCTCACCCCGGAGATACGGAGGATCCCGGATCTGCGCACTTTCCGCTGTGCCCTCAAAACATTCTTATTCCAGCAGGCTGGTCTGGTCTAACTTCCCTTTTAATTGCTATTTTTAAATTTGTCTTATAAGTTGGGGTGTTTTAAATTTGTTTTTGGGCCAAAGTATTTAATGTATTTTAAATGGTTTTTTAACGTTTGTACTATGTGTATTTTATCTTTTGGCTGTTCACCGCCCTGAGTCCTTCGAGAGTAGGGCGGTATATAAATTTAATAAATAAATAAACAAATCAATCAATCAATCAATACATCCCTGAGCACAGTCCACTTCTCACACAACCTGCGTGTGCACTTTTTCTTCATCCCTGCCTGGATGGTGGTTTGCCGCCTTACGGTTTTCAGGCAAATGGCCTGTGAGGACTCTGTCCGGTGAAATTTATCAGAGTGTGGGCACCTCCCTTTTCCAGAATAGGGCTCTGCTCAGTGATTCTCAGCTAGTTGCCCAGGAGTGAGCCTCTCACTTTCCTTTTCTTTCAATCACTTTCCCAACACACTCTCTCTCTTGTCTTAACAGAAGGTCCTGTGCTCTGGCCAAACCCCCTTGCTTTCCAGAATTCACTAGTCACGGTCCCAATGAGACTAGCAGTGAATCTGTTTGCGGCTAGGAAAGGCACAGAGGGAGCAGGATCCAGCTGTGGCAGAGGGAGGGATTTTTACTGAAAAGTACACACAGAGAGAGAGAGAGAGAGAGAGAGAGAGAGAGAGCCTCTTTCACCTCCTGGGTGTTTAAAGTTAAAATTTAGAGGTACTGACCTGGTATGAGGGGGGAAAGTGAGTAGACGGGGGGGAGGTAGAGCTCCCTGAAAGTGCCAGATTTTACCCATAATCTGGCGCTTGAAGATGAGAGCTCCCCGCTAAGCCTGTCAGTACTCCGGACCCTGGATGCCTCTGTTTTGCAGAGCTAGATGTCGTTACCATCCCAGCACCAACTTTAAACAGATATTCTTTGAATCAAGCTGGCGGAGCACAAGCAGTATGAATGAAACAGCAAGTTTTTTTTTTTCCTTTTAACTCCAAAGATTTACTTTCTTTAAAAGATTCTTCCTAAGCTGAAAGTGAAAGCAAGATGGCGTTTGAGTTTTAACGGGGCGTGAAGAAGTGAAAGCTAAAAGTAATTATTGACAAGCCCCTGTTTGAAACGTAAAACTCCTTTTTGAAAAGTGGATGTAACAAGAAAGGAATAATAATAATTGAAGCAGCAATACAAATTACAAATTGTAAAGGATCCCTTTTTTTTTTCTTCTTGAAACTCTTTTTTTCTTTTTTCTTCCCCCTTTTTTTCTGTCCTTCTGGAAGGGAAGGAAGAAGGGGGGCAAGATGGCTGGGCTTTTTGAAAGCAAAGAAAGCAAAGGAGGGTTATTTAACCCTCAATGGTCTGATTTTGAGGAAGCTTTGAGTTCAATTACCTCTGCTTTATTGAAAAGAATTGATACTATATTTCAAGCTTCTCAAGCTGGAAACAATGAAATACATGGAAATACTGAGTTGCAATCTAGCAGTGGGGGATTGAATGAAGAGTTGGGAGATGTAAAAAAACAACAACAGATCATAGCAGATTTTACTGAGGAGAGAGAGATGAATGCTGTGCAGAATAAGGAGCAAGAAGTGTTGGAAGCTGATGAAATTTTGGTTCCACGAATTTTTTTTTATAAAACTCAATCTGCACTTAAAGAGTTGTTTCCAGAAGAAGCTACATTTCTGCAAAAATTTTATAATATGCAATCCCAAAAACCGCAAAATTTTACTGGAGCTAAAAAAGGCAGAGGGATCAAAGTTAAGAAGAAAGTTCGTAAAAAGGAAAAGAAGAAAGACTGGAGAAATGGAAAATAACCCTGCTTGATGAGATGATGGTCCTTAAAAAGTATTGTTTAACTGTTTAAAGATTTTGAATTTTTTGGAAAAAGAAAAAAAAAACAGACAGCAGTTTAATGCCAGTTAACTAAGCGATGAGCGACGATGAGGAGGCAACCTACAGCTGTATTGGAATATTTGAGAAGAATAAACAGATTACAGCAATGCTGGTGTATTGGGTTGTGAAATATGCCCTGACTTGAATGATTTGGATTATTTTATTAAGGACTGTAACAAATTTGGACTTAATTGCAATCGCAGAAGTTCTATTGAATATAGCAAATTGAAGTTTCCTGCTTGATGGTAATGAATATAAGGCAAAAGGACTATGGACCTAGGGCAATTGCAGTTGATCTGGTGGTTTCCCTAATATGTCTGATGAATTTATTAATCTAATTTTTGACTGGATTTGATGGATATCATTTCAAATATAATTACAATTACAAAGTCACTCGGGGGGCTTTTTTTTATATACAGAAGCAATTTTTATTTAGGTGGGTAGACGTAAATGAAGATATCTTATATGCTGTTGGAAGATGTGAAGACAAGAAGATTAGCAATTGGTTCAATCTAGTATGAAGAATTTAAATGATTGATAAAGTTCTTAAATGATGTTCTTAGTTGATTTGTTAATATGTATTGATATAAGAGGTTTGATTATTAATTAAAAATTATTGTTAATATTATTTCTTATTAAGTGTTTTAATTATAATTGGACCTTGATGGTTTAAAAGTGAAGGACGGAAGAGTTTATATAGTAATTTTTTTTTAAATCTGGGGTTTTTTGAGTGAGGGTTTCCTTTTGTTGTTGTTGTTGTTGTTTTGTTTTAAATGAAAGAAGTTATAAAATATTTTGTTAAATTGTATAGACCTAATAATTTGTTAAGTAACAATTAGCTAAATTGAGTAATGATAGGTTTGATTAGGTAATACTTAATTGTTTTAATTGCTGTAATTATAAATGGAGATAATTTTGTTGAATTAGATGGAATAAGGAGAAAAAAGACTTGCTTTCCTTTTATCTATTTGTTTAATGATCATGATTATAATAAGTGTGAAATGGAGTTTAATTTAGAGAATTTAAGCTGTATTTTATTTTGTACTTACTCTGGGAAGTCGGGGG